>JASTWK010001109.1:0-50956 GCA_030770225.1 Temnothorax unifasciatus
CACCATATCCGACGTACGTGCACGCGCCAGACGCGCGCGACTTTTCCCCGCTGGCCACCGCTGGCGATAAAAACAATATCGGTTCGTTCGGTTTCGTGTTTCGTAGTTTCGTTCGTGCGTCGAGCAGTTTCCTCTGGTTTCCTCTCGTCGCTCGGCGTGTATTCGCGTGTATAATCAGTTGTGCGAGCTGTGCCATTTTCCCCGCTGGTGATAAAAACAATCGGTTTGTTTGGTTTCGTGTTTCGTTCGTGCGTCGAGCAGGTCGAGCAGTTTCTTCTCGTCGCTCGGCGTGTACGCCGGCGTGAATTCGCATGTAATTAGTTGTGCGAGTTGTGCCTTTGGCGAACTGCTCTTCTTTGCACGTAAGTAATATATTATACAAATACAATACTAGCTGCATGGTTACCCGGGCTTCGCCCCGCAGGACATATATAATAATGCCCGGTTTCTTCACCGTCGGATAACTTTATCCTTAGGATAAACTCACTCTTCGTCTCTTTCTAACCTAACTCTTAGAAAGAGACGAAGAGTGAATTTAACCTAAGGATAAAGATACCCGACGGTGAAGAAACCGGGCATTAGACACGCAAATAGTCTCTTTCTCTTTCTCTCTCTCTCTCTCTCTCTCTCTCTCTCTCTCTCTCTCTCTCTCTTTCTCTCTTTCTCCGCGGCGCGACGGCGCTGGCCCGATGCCCGATACATCCGTGTAAAGCCCGGTCTATGCATCAGTTCGCAAAACGCAAGACACACGCACAGTCTACATATCAATCTAACCTCTTTGTGTATAGAGGTTAGATTGACATGTGGACTGTGCGTGTGTCTTGCGTTTTGCGAACAATGCGAACTGCATGTCAGCCCGTGCTCGCGTTTCGCGATTTCCGCGCGCGCGCGCGAGAAAGAGAGAGAGAGAGAGAGAGAGAGAGAGAGAGAGAGAGAGAGAGAGAGAGAGAGAGAGAGAGCGTGAAAACCGCGAGAATACACTCCGAGGAGGGTTGTCCCTTGAGCGAGGAGAGCAAGGTGCAACGGTACGGAGTAGTGTTACCCAATCCTGGGAAAATTACGGCATAGAAACACCAAATATTTCAGTTATGTAGCATCTATCTAAATTATATTAAATATTTTTTGTTGCAGTGCTGTTTCATTCAGTTACTTACTTCGTCACTGCGTACACCATTACTACATATTACATAAAAGTATATGTAAAGATTTTGATCTCGAAGAGAGAATAACGAGAGATAGAGTAAAATTGACGCACGAGGACTCTCGCTTCAACATTGTGGTTTGTCAGGTATGTCTTTTAAAAAGTTTTTATTTTTACAATATTTAATATGGCAATATTTGTATATATATTTGTACAAATTTAATTGTAATTTGCTTTCTCCAATTATAAAATTTTTATGTTATATTTGCTTGTCTTGTTTTTATCTATAATTGATGTCAATGATAAATTTATGTTTTGGCTTGCATCAGTGTATTCAAAATTATTTCTATTAATATGTTCTGTTGTTCTCTGTGTTTTTTAATTTTATTTCTTGGTTTAATTTTATTTTTATACATTCAATACTTAGCCATAAAATTTTATTTTATGATTATTTTTCAATAAAATTAGTTTTTGATGTAAAGATAAAATTTGTTAACAAATATTGTCTTCTGGCTCGCTTTACTTTGTTCTCTGTGCACTTTATTATTTCAAATTTAGACTTATATTCACTATTTCATATTTAAAGTGTAGCATGTGTGTAAATTATTTTAAATATTTTTTGTTGCAGTGCTGCTTCATTCAGTTACTTTGTCACTGCGTCTACATTATTACTACATATTACATAAAAGTATATGTAAAGATTTTGATCTCGAAGAGAGAATAACGAGAGATAGAGTAAAATTGACGCACGAGGACTCTCGCTTCAACATTGTGGTTTGTCAGGTATGTCTTTTAAAAAGTTTTTATTCTTACAATATTCAATATGACAATATTTGTATATATATTTGTACAAATTTAATTGCAATCTGCTTTATCCAATTATAAAATTTTTATATTATATTTACTTGTCTTGTTTTTATCTATAATTGATGGCAATGATAAATTTATGTTTTGGCTTGCATCAGTGTATTCAAAATTATTTCTATTAATATGTTGTGCTGTCCTCTGTTTTTTTATTTTATTTCTTGGTTTAATTTTATTTTTGTACGTTCAATACTTAGCCATAAAATTTTATTTTATGATTATTTTTCAATAAAATTAGTTTTTGATGTAGAGATAAAATTTGTTAACAAATATTGTCTTCTGGCTCGCTTTACTTTGTTCTCTGTGCACTTTATTATTTCAAATTTAGACTTATATTTACTATTTCATATTTAAAGTGTAGTATGTATGTAAATTATTTTAAATATTTTTTGTTGCAGTGCTGCTTCATTCAGTTACTTTGTCACTGCATCTACACTATTACTACATATTACATAAAAGTATATGTAAAGAATTTTGATCTCGAAAAGAAAATAACAAGAGATAGAGGAAAATTGACGCACAAGGACTCTTGCTTCAACATTGTGGTTTATCAGGTATGTCTTTAACCTTTAAACGGTTGCGTCAAAATTTGAAACATAAACGGTCGCGTGGAGTATAGGTCACACCTCAAAGTATTGTCTGAAACATTTTTTTACTTGTTTAATACTTTTTGAGATACTTAAGGAAAACTTTATAACTTTTTCAATATTTACAATATCTCGATAACTGTTTGTCGGAGAGAAAAGTGATACAGGACTTTTTGACTTGATTTGATTTCAAGAATATGCTGTTGCAATAGTATCCCATTATTTTTTATTGAGATATTGTAAATTAAATATTAAAAAAGTTACCAAGTTTTTCTTAAATATCTCAAAAAGTATTAGGCAAATAACAAAAATGTTTCAGACAAAACTTATTAAAATTAATTTGTAGAAAAAGATCATACAATAAAAAATTGGAATTTTTATTTAAAAAATTTGACTTGGGTTCTACTCACAAGGGGACCTTCAGGCTAACGGATTTTTGTTTTTCTTTGTACTTACTGTACTTGAAGGTCATCACCCAGACATCAATTTCCCAAAGCATTAAGGCGCGCTTTTCAGAAAAACTCGAGATAATCGACTTTGAAGAATTTCGAGCGCGCTATGTACACAGAATTTTAATTTTAATGTAAAATTTATTAATCCATGCTAATTAACAGATATTTAATCATTGTTTTCAATGAAAAACTTACATCTTCTTATTTTGAATTGCTTGAAAAATCGTACTTTGTGTTCAAGTAATTTTGAAATTCAAATATTTATAATAAATTGAAGTTTTGGTATAAAAATGAAAAACGTCAGGTAGGAAATAAAATACTTTTATATTTTGAAAAATTACGAGAAAATACAGCGCAAAAATGATATATAGTATACAGTCGTTTTACACGTCAATATTGCACAAACCAGGATAATATTTATCGTAAAAGCAAGGGAAACAGTAAGTTTCACGGCATCTAGCACATCGTATGAACGCAGATATTTTACAGGAGCAAGGTTTTTTTTAAATTTCTGTTGAAAAACATACTTCATTGACGTTCATAAAAATGTCTCTGTGATCACAAAGGTTTGAAGCGAACCACGCGTATCGAATCATGTTCTTAAAGATTGGTGAGAACAGCTGGTGATGTACAATAGATTTAATTTTAATGCAATCTTTATGATTCGATACGCGTGGTTTGCTTCAAGCCTTTGTGATGACAAAGACATTTTTATGAACGTCAATGAAGTGTGTTTTCCAACAAAAATTTAAAAAAAACCTTGCTCCTGTAAAATATCTGCGTTCATATGATGTGCTAGATACCGTGAAACTTACTGTTTCCCTAGCTTTTACGATAAATATCATCCTGGTTCGTGCAATATTGACGTGTAAAACGACTGTATACTATATATTTCATATCATATAATTCACTTTTAAAAATTAAACAATATTTTTATTAATATATTTTTGCGCTGTATTTTTTCGTAATTTTCTAAAATATAAAAGTATTTTATTTCCTACCTGACGTTTTTTATTTTTGTGCCAAAATTTTAATTTATTATAAATATTCGAATTTTAAAATTACTTGAACACAAAGTACAATTTTTCAAGCAATTCAAAATAAGAAGATGTAAGTTTTTCATTGAAAACAATGATTAAATATCTGTTAATTAGCATGAATTGATAAATTTTACATTAAAATTAAAATTCGCTCGGAATTCTTCAAAATCGATTATCTCGAGTTTTTCTGAAAAGCGCGCCTTAATGCTTTAAGAAATTGATGTCTGGGTGATGACCCTCAAATACAGTAAGTACAAAAAAAAAAAAATCCGTTAGCCTGAAGGTCTCCTTGTCAGTTCAAACCGAGCCCCAGACTTAAAATCTAATAAGATCGTTTATTGATCTCTTTTGAACCCTCCAACTTTTATCTGACATTTTTCCAATAAACCAATAATTTCAGAGATAATTGGTCGTTCTCGAACTTTTGGTACACACGTATTTGTATACACAGGATGTATAAAATAAACCGTTAAAAATTTTTATCTCTAAATATATCATTTGTAGAAAAAAAATGTTGTAGACAAAATTTATAGGGTGTAAGAAAATCTATTTACTGACTGTATTAGTTCGACCTAAGGTAGAGTCGTTAAGGTTAAGTCAGGGTCACTTTGAATTTTTTAAATTGGACCTGCTATTTTTATTGCATATTCTTGTAGCCTTTGTTGTATCAAAAAGTGAATACTTTACGAGATATTCCATATTTCATATTAAAAATATTATGACAAACTTTGAAATATTAAGAAATTCTTAACAAAGAAGGGTTTTATTGTAGTGATAGATATTTATTTACTTCAGATTTTACAAATAGCCAGGAAGGGATTTGGTTTACAAAATATAACGCCTTATCCTTATTCATCCATCCTTACCATGCATACACTTAAAAACTAACCTAACTTCTTAAAACCTAAACTATCACAGCCTTTCTCTTTTTAAACTCCTTCTCCCTTTCCTTCCATAATTTCCGCAACATCTTACCCTTGTCATCTAAATCTAATTCATCATTCCACAGCCTTTTCCACTTCTCCGTCTCGTCATTACCTAAATCCTTAAACCATGCACTTGCTCTCTGACATTCCTCTACATAGTGTTCCATACAGTCTTTGCCCTACCCGCACAAAATACATTTTTTACATTCTTCTTCTAGCCAATATTTGTTTGCTTCTTCCAAATTTCCGCATCTTAGTTTTATTAGAGCTTTCACATCATCACCTATCCTTACCTTTTTTAAATTACCTTTCTTTAAATATTCCGGAAGTTTATCTAACTTATCTAACACTCTATATCTCTTATTATACCTTGCCTCTAGGATTTTATTTCCTTCCCATTGTCTCTGAATATCCCTTTCCCTACTCATTATTTTATTCTCTAAATTCGCTCCTTCCCTTCTCAATTTCTCCAGTATGCCTATTCCCCATCCATTCCTGTTGTAATATCTTTTCCTCTCAATGCTATACATATCCTTCTCCCCATAAGCTTCCTTTTTCTTCCAACAGTGCCTTACAATATCTCCTCCCATACCTTTTAAAATTTTTTTTCATACCTTATTGCCCTTATGCTCCATCCCACTTTTAATTTAATCATGCCTAATTTCCTTGATATCACATGCCTTGGTGTACAAAATTCTATAGCAAATATCCAACGAATATAGTCCATCATTATTTTTTCCAACTCTATCTTCTTTTTCCACCCCCAAATTTCTATCCCATAAGCCATAACACTCTGCACCAAATATTTAAACATCATCCACCTCCTTAAGAAATCCTCCCTACATATTCTTTCTCCTAGTCCCTAGACTTTTCTAACCGTCATCCTACCTTTTTTCATCAATTCTCTAATGTGATCTTTGTAATTACCATTCTTATTAAACGTAAATCCTAAATATTTAAAAGTCTGTTCTTCTTTTATATATTTTTCACCCCATTTCCATACCTCCTTGCCTTCTTTTCTTTTTTTATTAAATACTAAAATCTTTGACTTCTTTGTACATAGCTCTAATTTTCTTTCCTTTAGGAATCTTTTCAGTGTGCTCATCATATCTATCAATGCATCTATATATATATATATATATATATATATATATATATATATATATATATATATATATATATATTAATGACGAAAGCATTTAGACATTTATTATAAAAGAAAAGATCTAATAAAATTTAAGCGGAGTATAATTACAATACAGAAGTAGGCAAATCATTATATATGCATGTGCATGTGTGAGAAGTGTATATGTGTGGGAAAAGCGCGAGCGTTAAAATAACGGAAAGGTACGAAGGTCTTCGAGCAGGATTTTGAGGGAAAAGAATCTAAATTAAACTTGACATCCTGCTCGGATTATTACAGAATCGTTATTAATGAAAAATTTATATGGGAAAAAAAGGAAAGAGAAATTAAATGGTGTAATATATGTACATATTAAGGAACTATTGCGCTTAAGGTTACATTAATTTAATAGTGTTGCTTATCTAATCTAAGGAAATCGTGTTGTGAGCGCACAACGATGTAGAGAGTAATTAATGCACTTGGCAACACCAAGTGCCTCCGATACGAAATCCGACCCTAGCGACAAAAGTAAAATCCACATCCGCCGAAAAGACTGACGATTGCATCGGACGACCGATCATCCGATGCAATGCGACACGATCAAAAACGCTGACCGCGTAGGGCTAGCGCTAACTCGGGAGCCCCCGAGTTAGCAACAGCAAGCGGATGAATACCGCGGAATCCGACGATCGGCGGGCAGTCGCTAATTAACATCGAAGCGGAGACGTGCGTCTGAAAACATACTGTCGCGACTCCAATAATTATAAATCGTTGACTGTTACGCGAGTATCGGGATTTGAAATAAAGGGCATTATTGTAACTTTGGGCAAATCAAATATATTCAACTGATTATTTTACACATTGCGACGAGCTTTATTCTCCGACCCGAAATCTCCGAATCCTGTGCCGGAACTCCCAGTAACGGCACAACAATCGATTCGTATACGATTTCCACGCTGGAACTGGAGAGCGCAGGGGAAGGTGATCGACCGTCAAGAATCTCGATGGTTGATGTGGAGATAGCGGGGGAGGGTGTCTTATAGTATGGTTGTTCGGGATATTCAAATGGAAGCGGGGAATAAGAGTCCAGGAAAGAGCTGTGGCGGGGATCCTCGAGTTCCTCGAAAGAAATTGGGGAATAGGAAGGCTCTAGGAAAGGGGATGAGTATTTATGAGTAGTTACGTACGTTACGCGACACGCAACGTAACGTAATTAGTTTTATGTTACGTACGTTACGTTGCGCTTTTCTTTGTGCGTTGCCGTAAGATTGGCTTGCGTGTCGCGTAACGCAATATTCTCACGTAAGGCGTAAGACGCTACAGCAATGTTCGTGCGCTGACCTTAAGACGTATCGTAAGAATTAACCAATTAAGGTCAATCCAAACAAACTTGCATAGGTGCATAAAGAAATAGATTGGCCTATTTCCTTATGCACATGTATATAGACCAATCAATTTTCTTATGCTTATTTTTATACGCTATGCAAGTTTGTCTAAATAGACCTCTAAGGGTTTATTTAGACGTCTTATGTCCCGATTTTGGATATTGTGCTGTCTGGGTAATCAATTCTGCCGAACGGCCAAGCGTCTTGGGTTGCAATGCACTAGACATTTCAAACTCTTCAGAGTATTATTTTATCCTTGTTTGACATTTGATAAACAACAAAGATGAAATGTTTCCAAGAGCGTTTGGAACACGAGTGGATTGCATCCTTTGTCAAAGTTTTGTAGTAATTTAATTGCTGCCCAGTGAGAAATAAACTTCGAATCGATATCAATTCCATATCGAAACCATTTGTCGAAATTATATCAATTTAAAGATCGATTTCGATTTAATCGTGTCCACGATTTCGAATATTTTTCGAGGCTAAAAAAACCACTCGTTCACCCTTAATCCCAATATATTTATTAATATAATTTAAAAAAAATAGTGTAGAAATTTATGTTTTAGCCATAACATTTATTATAAAAACGGATAAGATTCTTTTCCTTCGCCAGTGAATAATAAATGAATAAAATCGTTAGCTTCGACCGAACTGGCAGGCTTTATTTAATAAGCACAACGCGTTTCGACCGAGATTCCGGTCCTTTTCAAGTGCGTGCATTACATTTAAACGCTTGCAAAACATTTCATTGCACACAATGTGGCAGTAACGAGTCTACGAACTAAAATATAAAGATAGTATAATAACACAGGCACACAAAAAAAGTGGTCTGTACCAAAGACTAGACCCATGATTTCTTATGTGTATTTTGACGTGCTGAATCCAAATCCGGGGTCAAAATTGACCCCCACCACACCAATTTTTTTTTAAATTGCGAAAAACCACTATTGAAAACAGAAAATCCCAATATAAGGTGGGTCAGCGTTAGGTATAAATGTGGCAACCAACTGTAAGACCCCAATCTATATGTACTTTGATGTCCTGAATCCGAATCTCGGGCCAGCATTACTGTACCACCCTCCACTTTCTTTTTAATCACGAAAAACCACACTTTAAAACGGAAAATCCCGCTGTAAGATGGATCAGCGTCAGGTACAAATGTAACAACCGACGTTACGGCCGAGTTGGACGTACCGAGACCTGGTTTTGTGGAGGACCGCAGCTCTATCCTCTGGGGGCCGAGTTGGACGCCTGCCTTCGCATCCTATCCCGACCGATTTTAAATAGATATACCTACCGTTATTTGATTTCTACCGAGAGATCACTTAGTTTTAGTTTTGAAGAGGAAAAGAGTTTCTTTTACTCCTTTCTCCTTTTATAACGAACTCTTTTTTCTTCGAACGATCTATGTAGAGGATTTCTTTTTCTCTTTCGACTTTTAAGCTGGGTTTCTCTTTTAAGCATCCAACAAAAATCTGCCATCATATTAACATCCCACCTTCCTTGATACCGACGCTCCATTTCCTTCATATCTTGATGAAACCTTTCACCTTGTTCTTCGCTGTAATCTTTTAGGTTTTCGGGAAAGTAATCAAGATGAGAGTGTAGAAAATGCAATTTTAAGTTCATCAAGCAGCTCAAACGATTGTAATTTTCTAACATTTCCTCAACTGTATTCTGGTAATCCTCACTTTTGTGATTCCCTAAGAAATTCTGAGCTACTTTCTTGAAACTGAGCCATGCTGCTTTTTGATGCTCAGTCATTTTTGTGATAAATTTTTCATCGTTAAACAAGGTACGAATTTGAGGTCCATCAAAAATACTTTCTTTTAGTTTAGCATCGCTTATTTCAGGAAACTTCTCTTGTAAATATTCAAAACAGGCGCTTTCTTTGTCCAAAGCTTTGACGAACTGTTTCATGAGACCAAGTTTTATGTGGAGAGGTGGAAGCAGAATATTTGATGGATCAACTAAAGGTTCGCGTAGGATGTTCTTCTCCTCTGGATAGAAATCTGTCCTCTCTGGCCATTCTTTCTGTGTATAATGTCTCTCTCTAGCTCTGCTATCCCATAAACATAAGAAACATGGAAATTTTGTAAATCCTGACTGCTGTCTAAGAATCATGGATGAAATCTTAAGATCACCGCAAACTTTCCATTGATGTTTTCTGAGTACTTTATTTTCTCCAATACTATTCGTAAATTTACGTATGTTTCTTTCAGCTTCGTTGAGTGGGCTATTGGAATAGATGCAAAAGTTTCCATTGTGGAGAAGAACACTTTTAAGGCTTCGCTTTGAAGAGTCAATAAATAGTCTCCAATCTTCATCTTTATAGCAGTTAGGTTTCAGTTCATGTATTAATCCTTTCACGTCTGTACAGTATGTCAGTGAAAGTTCCGTATTATTAGCGTAGAATTTTCGAAATTCTTTTTCTCGATTTCGATAAACGCAAACTTTGGTTCCTTTTGACAACATGTTTTTATTTTTCAACACTGCGGCTGCATACTCGGCTCCATCTTTGGGTAATCCTAAATTTCGTATGAAATCATTCAACTCTTTCTGATTGAAAGTTTCGGGTTTCTTATTCGTACCTGTTAGTGCATATTCATCTTCACTATCGCTTTCACTTTTCTCTTCGGAGCTTACATCAACTTGCATTTCCACTTCCCTATCGCTTTCACTTTTCTCTTCGGAGCTTACATCAACTTGCATTTCCACTTCCATGAGAGAGTTGTCAGTAGTTCCAACATCGAGTCTCTCACACGCGGCAAACGAATACATTGATTTTTATTTTTCGCAGCAACTGGGACACGCGCGACGCGGCCGTGCGTATAGTTTCAGCCTGATGGATCGAGCAATGAGGGATCTGAACGGGAATCCAAGAAATTAATCAAATTGTATTTTGTCATTAAAATTAATAATTTTCGAGGAAAAATACCGGTTTTTTTTCTATTTAAGGGGGCATATACCTTTCTCGGCTTCAAAAAATCGATTTTTTTTATTGCATATTTCGAAAGAACAACATTTCAGGAATGTAAATCCAAAGCCATTTAAAGAAATTCGAAAAATTGAAGAAGTTACAGCACTTTGTACTGAGCGCCGTCCGAGCGTCTGTTAGGCCGTTTCGGAGCAACGCGCAGGTAACAGCGTTCGACTCTTGTATCCCCCGCTGGTAGCTGACCCCCCCATTGTAATTTAAATAAAAGTTCGTTTCTGGGTAGTATACTGGGTATAATAACTTGATCTGGAGGATAGCTCCGAAAAATACAAACAGTAGCGCTCGAGTCGTCGAAATTGCGACTTTTCTCGCTGTTTGTTTATTTAATGAAGGAAACTTAGCTCTTTTGAAAGTAATGAGTACAATGGGAATAGCAGTTGGACGAAACGCAGTACAATTTGCTGCGTTGAGTGACACTCGCCGCTGCGATCAAGCAGACGTCCGAGAGCAGCATGCAATACGGGAGGCCCGACTAAAGCGCCGCCTTGAAAAAAACCATCAAAGTGATGAGCACCTTGCCCTGGAAGATTCCCTGTATGGCCCCGGAATAGATGATTACATGTAAGTCGTGAGAAAACAGTTTTATCATAGTGTAAACTTGTTCTGAAACTTTAAACGCGTTTTTCTCGAAACCATGTTTTTCAAGTCGGTACCATAAATATCTCGGTAATGGATCAACCGATCTATTTAAATTTTTTTTTAAATAAAAGTTCATAAAATTTACCAGTCCTTGACCCATGCTTTTTGAAAAATTTTAATTTTATATATATTTTTTTAAACAAAAAAGATTGAAATTTTTGTCAAAAATCGATACCTAAATTTTGACAGTCTGCCATTTTATTGAAAATTTGAATTTTCAAAAAAGGATGGGTCAAGGACTAAAAAAATTATCAAACTTTAATATTCTGTTTTATTTTTTTTTATTTCAGATGATCCTGCGGAGATATCCATGGTACCGCAATTTCAAACATTTTGTGCGGGACTTACTTCAAGAGGCGAAAGAGGGGGGATGGTTTATTAAAAATAATAAATAAAAAATTTTTTTTATAACTACAATAGATGTACTTTGTTGTACAAAAAAACTCTTCCCTTCAAACTTTTTTTTTTATTGTTAAAAAAAATCACGAAATATGCCTATTTTTTGGGCCGAGAAAGGTATATGCCCCCTTAAATGTTTCAATCGCCTCTCACCACGCACCGAAGCGTCAAAACAGTTTTATAATATTAAAGCGCGCCCCCGTGGACCCATGTGCAAAAATTGATGACAACCGGGGGGGGGGGGCGGTAAGCAGTTTGATACTTGACAGCGCGCGCGCGCGCGATTCTTCCACGGTGAAACAGTACTCTGTGTGTGGATGGTAGCGCGCGAAAAACAGTTTTACATTTTTTACAAGCGCGTCATCCAACCCACGTAGCAATTGGGGGCCCAATAAAACTAATCATTTCCATCGAAGCACGTCGTAGAAACGCCAATGTGGGAAAGTGCTGACGTGCGCGAAGCGCGCGCGCGCCGGAAATGTACATTACGATGAGATGTACTCTGCCAATCGGGAAAAGGGACCCAGTTTTAACGTTGGAGATTCCAGGCATCCCCACGATTTAAATTTTTCGATATAAATGTATGTACGATACGTTGGGCGGCGGCGACGGCGGCAGGGCCGCGCCCAGACCGCGGACAAAGTGTGGAACGCGCGCTCGCGCGCGCGCGTATCGTTCGAGAACAATGCCCCTTAACCGAGGATTTTACGGATCGCATTTTGTGCGAGTCGCGGATAGAAAATTTATTGCGCGGAAGCAATGACGAGTAAATCGACATTGTCGTATTGTTGTCGACCGACGAATGTATCTCACAACCCCCCCCCCTCCTCTCACTCTCGCAAGACTAGTGTACAATTTGATCAGGGAAGGCCCGGGGGGAATGGATTCATTTGTCCTTCCTAAATTCCCAAACTACAACACAATTGTCCATTATTTCGGATAATGTTTATAATTGTAATGTTGTCGTATTGTTTTTTGTAGTCAACACGCTATTCCACAGACTGTTTTATCCTTGAAATTTTTAACACAAGATTTAAAATTTATCATTACGCTGAATAAGACGACATGACAATGGGGATATTTTACATTTTTTTTTACCAAAAGGATGGAATAAAGGTTTTTTCAGGACCCCTTGCCGTAGTTCTTTCGTGGAAAAAGTTTCGAAATAAAAACAATAAATTATTTAAGAAATAGTTTTATCAACAAACAAATACCACGAATGGCTTCCTCGGTGGGCCTTTAGGTTTCCTCTAGACTCGATACGCGCCTTCAAAAGGTCTTTTTTGACATGAAAATACACATCACCCCTCTCACGAATGTCGTTTTATATTTCACTACACACGCTATACAGTATTGGAAAATGTACATCGGGCTTTTGACTCTATTTAAAAAAGAATCGCAATAGTCTACTTTTAAAAAGGTTAATCATCGTGTCTTGTGCGTGTATAATCGTGTATTTCATTTACTTGCATATACAAGAGTGATTTCGGCATAAATGGCCAAATTTTAGATGTTCTATCCATTCCAAGCAGAGAAATCGTATTAGCTTGGATTAAAAGTCGCCTTCTTTTCTATTTATAAACGCTCTTTCCTCGCTGTTAAGGTTCTACGAGAGTGTGTTCGCGGGCTTTGAGAGCGCGTCGACTTGCCTACGTTGTTTAGTCGGGGGGGGGGGGGCTTTTAAAATTATCCGTTTTTTTCCCGGAGGGGCGTCAACCAACCTACGTAGTTTGATCCTCGACTGCGGGTAGGCCAGGGGGAATACCGGGGCACACCCCGCCCAAGCGGCCGCGGCTCGTTGGTGTGTGTGTGTGTGTGTCTTTATAAGTTTGTTCGCGTCGCACGCCCCACCATGCTCTTACTCACTCCAACGCACTCCAAAAACTCGTCTGCTCCAATCGCCACTCTTTACCCGTGATCCAAGTGTCTCTGGTGTATATTGGAGTATGCGATGCAAACAAACCTTATGTAGCGTCTCGTCGCGCTACCGTGGCCGGGTCGGTTGTCGCAGACTTGTTTGGATTCCGATTGGTTCGTGCCTCGAGCTACCCTCGTCGAGGTTTGGCCGATGCCGCCCATCGGTGGGCAGCGCAGACCGTGCACGCGCGCCAATGTCGCGGTAATGGAAATGGTGGGTTGCTGTTTCGCGACAAGCCCGCGCGAGTCGTTGCCGGTCGACTTATTCGCTCAACGTGCGCGGACGTGGTGTTTCGTCCGGACGGAATAATTTTTCAAGTATCGCGACTGTCGATGTCGCGCTTACAGCCCCGCGGTTACGATCCGTGGCGTTACGCCCCGCAGTACAAAGGTAATTTTTCTTTCGTATCACGTCCGCGGCGATTGTAAAGTGACGTACGAGTAATCGAGTGTCGAGGTGGCCACCATTGACCTCTTCCGGTAAGATTTCTCAAAATTTCGTCTCTCAATTCAAGATGGCTGACCCGGGCATCGATGGCCCTCGAGACTCGGCAAAATTGCCCGATGCCTTTGCTCGGTAAAAAAAATACGTTTAAGCCACTTACGTCCTAACGCGTCACCGACCGGGAGGGAGGGAGGGAGGGAGGGAGGGAGGGAGGGAGGGAGAGAGAGAGAAAGAGAGAGAGAGTGTGTTGCCGATAGTCTTATTGTAATTGAAAAAAATTTTACATTTTTCCTTCATTGTCGCTTCTGAATAAAAATCGCGAGAGGTTAAAATTTTAGACAATTTTCTTTCGGTTTGGTTTCTCGACATTTGGCCAAGTTGGAAAATCACCTTGTACAACTCGGAAGGATGCGGGAAACGGTTTTTTGCCTGATGAAAAAAGTCGATATTTCGGTCATTTCCAACAGAGTTTATTCTCACCTTGCAGCCGCCGGCTGCGATCGAGGAGGCGCCAACGACGCAGAGACAAGGACCATCCAAGAGCAGCGGAAGCTGGAGAAACCGTTGGTGCTGATAAGGAGGCCGACCGTGGGAGGAACGGGCGGCATAACGAGGGACTCGCCGACGCAGCGCTGGGACGCACCTGTGAAAAAGGCGGAATAGATTTAAGCTTTGTACATACGTTAATAAAATGTAGAAAAAATATGCAAGCGTGCGCGCGTTATTCGACCGACGAAAAAATTTGGTTAATTTTAGAACTGTTGGCAAAAAATATTTTGATTCAATTAAATAAAGTATGGTTAATTTGATTTGATTCAATGAGATAAAATTCGGTTAATTTAATTTGGTTGATTAAATAAAATTTAGTTACTCAAGATTGAGCAAATTTAATGAATTTAGTTCGTACGATTGAGCCGGAGCGCGCAAGGCAAAGAGGCATAATGAATTGGTTACAATCACGATTTAGTTTGTTTTGCGAAACACCGTTAAAGGGGTTAACCCCTGTGCAAAATTTCATTTTCTTTTGACAAAGAAACGAGCGAGCAAAACCTGCGTGTAAGCCGAGAAATAAAATAAAGGCAAGTTCAAATTGCGAACACCCGATGTATACTTTCCTTCACGATTCCCTACCGGGAGCGGGGCGAGGCGAGTTGCGTTGGGGCATCCACGGGGTGATTGCAAAGTAAACGATACTTGCGTTGGGAGTGCAAAGCAAGGGTAAATATATCGATCGCATTTACGGATGTAATTCTGATTTTCTCTTTTCCCTCCGTTCGATTACAGATCAACGTCACGAAGCTTGAGCGCGCGGGGAGGCGAAAACGCGAAATTGATGCGGCACGCGGCCAACTCGGGCACCGAGTGTATAAAGGAAGCCCGGCCGGCATATATAGGGTGGCGACGAAGAAGTAATTCGCGCGGATCGCGAAATACCGAACCACGGGCACAAAACGGAAGTTCACACGCATAGCATACCGAGAAGACACCGAATAAGCATATGGGGTGTCCATTTAATCGTAACCCGCGGATCGCGAATTCGGAAACCGAGGGGCTGACGCGAACGCGAGGCACATCGAGTGGGTGATACCGAGCCTCGGGAACATACCGGGTGGTCCCGAAGTGATAGGCGCAGCGGATCGCGAAATCGCGAACCACGATGCGGATACGAGAACTAAGGGGCGTAATCGATCACGCTAGATCCCAGGACCATGACGGTACCATTCGCGACCGGATACGACCGCCGGTTCAAAAAATCCGGAACTAAGGGTCACGCGCGAGATATCGCGGTGGAAAAGAGTTGAAGGGGCTCAGCTAAGGACCACGGTAAACGCGCGAAGCGACACGACGCCGGGAAAGCGAACTCTCCGACCGAAAATCGTCAGAGGTCCTGCGAGACCCATCCGGGCGGACAGTGTCAGGAATCCGCCATTTCGATGATCGGATACGAGCTTCAATCATGTAAACGCGGCGTTTCGTCTCCAGCTCCTACACGCAATTCATTAAAAGCAATATCGTCAATTATTATTATTAACGTGCCATCGAGTAACGTGAGACGAAATACCGTGGGCAAAGTCAATCGAACATTCGCGAAAATGAACATGTGCGGAAGAACGAGAAGAGTCTCGAACGTCAAAGTACCCGAAAGGCAAAACATGCAAAAACGATGGAATGTACGTATTGTGCGAGTGATTTACGAGACAGCCAGGTGCGAGCAATTACCGCGGAATGCGGAAGACGATGGCGAGCGCGTTGATACGAGAGTGAGGCATACGAGACACGCGTGATGAGAGGCGTGTCAAAGCGCGAGTGGGGAGAGCGACGCGACAGCGAGAAGCCCCGGCGAGGCGAAGGCATCGTGGAGTTGCTTCTCTGCTGCGAACGGGAACGGTCGAAAGAGGAGGGAGTTGCTTCTCTGCTGCAAACGGGAACGATCGAGAAGAGAGTCGTCTCTCGATCGCAAAACCGGGCAAACATACTCCGTATAAGAGATATCGCAGAACCGTAAAGAGAATGCAACGATCCCGCGGGCAACGCGTAAAATCTACAGTTGAACATTAAGCGTACTCGTGTGCGCGAGTAGAAACATAGATTGTATTAATCCGAGGTACAATAAATTATATTTTAAATACAAAAGAGATTTACACATCATTAACTTCACTCGTGTGCAACGATCCGAATTTACCTGATCCACCTACCTTTCCCGAACGTACTTACCTGTCGGCGATCCAAATCCTGAGCCTGCTACGGGGAGATCCAAAGGCGGTCCAGCGAAGGGGGCCCGAGACGAAGTCAGCGGTGCACAACTGCAGTCCAAGACGGTCCGAGGCGCGAGGTCCAGCGGCGATCCACGATCCAGCGGCGAGGAGGAACCTGAAACAGAAAGCAGAGGGGAATTATCGAGGAAGGAGACTAAGGTTAGCGATCGGAATATCGTTTAAAGTTTAAACCTTTCTCGGTGCGAGGTATAAAACCGAGTGCCGACCGTGATAATTGATACAAATTGGTGCGATTGATCATCTCGCGCTTTGGCGTACGGTTACCTTGCGACCGCAAGCGGTCGCAGTGCGCACCCTGCTCGTCAGATCACCGCGCGTGGTGATCGAGCGCGTTAGTGAAAGGGCGATTAAGTTTTTCGCGCGGAATAGGCCGGCAGATAAGGGCCAACCAACCGCAGAGGCCGCGGAGGTACGGGAAACACGCCCGTTAGAAACGCAGCAACCGTCGCGACCAACCGCGAACGACGACACGCCGATAATAATAGGCGCGATAACGGCCCCGCCGACCGAGGCGGAGCAGGAGCCGCGGGGGCTGGAGGCAATCCGTAGTGCCGTCAACCTCCTGGAGGAGGATCTATGGTTAACACCCAGCACGGTGGCCGAGGAAGAGGCAGCCACACGACCCGATAGCGATAACGGGGAACCCGCGACGGAGGACGCGGATACCCAGGAACGTGGTTAGGCGGGTAAAGACGCGGAACGCGCTCCGAGGATGAGGGGGTGACAACCCTCTACGTTGTCCCATCCGGCGCAATAGCGATAAGCGTAGTAATAGGTTAAGTAGTTATAAGCCATAGAAATAAGCGGTAATTTGAGCCGAGTTTAGTTTTCTTTTGTTTTTTGACCATTCGCCTACGGGCCGCGATTTATTTTGAATGGACAGCGCATACGCGCATAAAGGTGCCTACTGATGGACGCGGCAAATGCCGCGCGCGGCAGCGCGGCAGTTCAGAAGGAACTAGATTCTAGGGGCTTCTGATGCTGATGTCGCTTGTTCGTTCAAATAATCACTTGTGTGATGCCGCAAATGAAGTTGGATTGATCTAACTTCAATGCGGCAACGCAGGAGTAGTTCAGAAGCCCCTAGAATCTAGTTCCTTCTGAACTGCCGCGCTGCCGCGCGCGGCATTTGCCGCGTCCATCAGTAGGCACCTTAAGGCACGCGGCCACACACAATCTTCACGCGGCATAACCGCGTGACGAAAGCGCGGGAGCTAGGAGCGACGCGTGTCCGAGAAAACGCGAACCGCGGGAAATCCGGATAAACTAATCAACGGTGACGAGCGTCCGCGACGCGACGAGCAATCACTGTCAACCGCCGGACCAATAGGGTCAAGGGTTAAGAAAATGGCGAACCACGCACTAGGCGCGGAAACGGTTGAGAGCACGCGTCCGAGAAAACGCGAACTACGCACGATCCGGAGAAACTAGTCAGCGGTGACGAGCGTCCGCGACGCGACAAGCAATCACTGCCAACCGCCGGACCAATAGGGTCAAGGGTTAGGAAAATGGCGGACCACGGACTAGACGCTAGAATGATCGAGAGCGCGCGTCCGAGAAAACGCAAACCACGCACGATACGCGGCAGATAATGATCGATGCCGAATCCCCGAGGCGAAAAAAGCGATCACCGATGGTCGCCAGGTCGACCAGGTCGCGCGTTCGTAAGTTCGCGAACCATGCATAAACCGGGATAAAAGGGCCCGGTGCCAATGGAGAATCACCTGGTACACGAGATAGTGGAAACCGCGTCTCGATACGACGCCCGGATCAAAAGATACGGGACCGTCCGCGATCACGGAACCTGGGGATCTTCCACGAGAAAAACCCCCGGAATAGGGCCTACTAGGTCATGCTTGAAAGGCACCAGGGGTCGGCGTCAAGGGCCCGGTTGAAGCATACCCGGACGTCTTCTTCAGGAAAGTCGCCCGGAAACGGGTTAATGTCAAGGGGAAACGACCCGCGCATAGGTCGGCGTCGACGGCGCGAGCCGTTTCTGCGAGGTGAAAAACCACTACCTCGTTGCCAGGTCGGAGGAATATAATTAAGGCGTAGCAACTGGAATTTTCCATATACACACACGCGAACACATGTTATTGTAAACAAGGTCATCTGTGACGCAGTATGGAAAGTTCCAGAAAAGAGAAAGCGGCCGAGCGACGAGAGTGGGGGAAATCCCGCGAAGTGGGGACCCAACGAGAGAAGCGTATCTCAAGGCAGTCTCTCGCGAGCCTTAAGACGGGTAAGACGTGTCGTCTCACGAGTGTCGGGTTGTCGCACAAAGTATCACGTACGCGTCGAAATCACGGAAAATATATTCGGGTGATTGTTGTCGACGACGAGACAAAGCGGCACCGGCATATAATTTGTTTAAACAATCGAAATTGTGAAAGTTACCGTACCGTTGTGACACCGTCACCGGCGTAGAGGTGATGTCGCGCGAAGTCCCCGACATCGGCCGAAATCGTAAAATATTGTGACGGGTGATTAACAACAACGACGAAACAAAGCGGCATCGACATAAAATTTGTTTAAACAACGGTGATTGTGAAAGTTATTATACCGTTGTGTCACCGACATAGGCGTAGAGGTGATGTCGCGCGAAGTCCCCGACATCGACCGAAATCGTAAATTATTGTGACGGGTGATTAATAACAACGACGAAACAAGGCCGCACCGGCGATTAGATTGTTTAAATAATTATCGTGCGCGGAGATAGTATGCCACCGGCGGATGACCACGCCCACATTACGGGTGTCCGCTATCTTCTAAGTTAAGTGAATTTGTGAACAACCAACCACACAAATGAAGAGCTGTGAATAAAATAATTGATTATTTGTTAAACAAATTCCAAATTTGTCAATAATTACTTACCTGCTACGTACCTGTTCCTTCGGCGGATTTCATCTAAGTCCCTCGTCCACTTTGGTATGCGATGTAAAGCGAGGATCCTGGTGTCCACGACGGCGATGTTCCACGAACGGCGGTAACCTGAAAGCAGAAGAATATTAGTAAATTAACGTATCTTTACTTACCTGTCATACCGGCGGTGATCCATCGATGTCCCTCGTCCACTTTGGTATGCGATGTAAAGCGAGGATCCTGGTGTCCACGACGGCGATGATCCACGGATGGCTGGAATTTGAAAGAAAGGGAAATTAATAAAATTGACAGTTTGCGATATTTGACACTTACCTTCTCGATTAAGGGGTGAAATCGAGTGGCGACCAGTGACCTTAAGGACAGACAGGCGTGACCCGAAGCCTACCCACCGCTCGTTCGGTTACAACCTCACCCAAATAAAAAATTTGTGTAATTGTTGATCGCTTATTGAAACATGGAATATCAACGTGTACTTGCGTTGTATCGCCGCCGCCTTCCTCAATTGCCAGAGAATGAAATACCAACGTTCAAATACCATTTTGTAGGATGAGGAGCATAGTGTATTACAATCTTGCCCGAAAAAGTTGCAGAGAGATGGAACGACGAAACGAATCAGGTTTGAGACAAAGTTATAAGGGGTTTATCGGTTTGATCGTACATCTTGCGTATCGTCTTTCCAGTCGCAGATTCATCTCTATTCACCGATAATTCTGCTTTGCTCTTGCTTTTTTCTGTAATCATCTTTTTGTTTCAATAATCCGGATCGCACCGTCGGCGTCGACTCGCACATTTGTTTCCGTGACGGACACTTTTTTTCAATCACGGCATAGGCGACTGACTTCGAAGGCGCGACGGTAAAAAGTCTAATTTTTCACGGAATTGACGAGTCAGTCGACACATTGGTCGTCCTTGAAACCCGACGATTGCAGTTTCGGCAGCTTATAATTTTTACGCACATCTCGCTATAACGTACAACATTCCCCGGAAAAATAATTACGTATAATATAATGTTTTTGGGAAATTTTTTTCGTACAAGGCAACATTTTCAAATGTAACATGATTAATGTCGTGTATAAAACACTTTTGTCTCTGGCGATATTATATTCTCAATTGACATTACGCATCGCTCGCAACTGTGTCGTGTTTTTTATTTAATTTATTAGTCGATCGTGTCATTAATAAATAATACCTCGCTGTATATCGTTGAAAAATGTATGCCGTTCAGGGTGTAAAGAAGAAGACGACGGGAAATGTCGAGGAATATTCCAATGGGGAAAACGAAACGACTAGTTTCGCCAAGTCACACTGCGACCGCTCTCCCCAAGGTCGGCCGTAAGACAGCGGGGTTCGCCGAGGGTAATGCCCGAGCGAATCGCGGTGCCAGCGGGCACGACACGCGCGGGCGAGGCAGCCACGCCTCTCGGGGACGAGCGCGTCCCGGGGACACCCGACGCGTCGATCAGGGGACTACCGGGGTCTGATCCGGAGTGGGAGACCACGGGGAGCCCGGTTATTGAGATCCAGCCCCCGTTGTACTGGATCCCTGTTCCGGAGGGCAGGATAGACCCGCCCTCCGATGAATTCCTCAGCCCGTCGAGCGGCGAGTCCGATGAGGATTAAGGGGGACAGCTGACGATGCGCGTAACGCGCGACACCTAGGTTAAGATAGCATATAAGAACGAATAAAAATACCCACTAGATAATAAGTTAGTTAGTAAGACCGCCGCGTCGCGATACTTTCCTTTTATTTCATTCACCAAGCCCGTGAGGGGACACTTTCATTTGTTTTCTTTTCGGTACGCATTTCAGTTTATTTTACAAGCCCGCGGAGCGGAAAAACCCCTTTTCTGTTGGTTTTGTTTCACGCGTCACACGCGACGCACTAGTTAACACGCGTACGAGCGACAAAACGCGAACCGCGGCAATCTCCAGGAATAAAGGCCATCAACGGCATTCCCAGGACCTGGGACATCCCGCTACGAGGTCGGCGTCGTCGTAAGATCAACGGCTTCCTAGTTCCCAAACGGGACATCTCCCACAGGGAACAGGGGCAGTAACAAGACCCCAGACACCTGGGACACGCAACCAGAGGGTCGGCGCCATCGCCAACCCAAGGGACTCCTAGTTCCCTAACGGAGCATCATCCGCGGGGAAAGGAGGTAGGATTCACTTACCCGATACCTAGGGCACACGACCATCGGGTCGGCGCCATCATCGAGCCGCAGAATTCCTAGTTCCCAAGCAGAACGCCATCTGCGGGAAAAAGGGGTCGGAATCGCTTCTCTAACACCTGGGGCACGCGACCATCGGGTCGGCGCCAGCATCGGCCCACGGAATTCCGAACTCCCAAGCGGAGCCTCATCTACAGAGAACAAGGCCAGGAACCGCTTCCCTGACACCTGGGGCAAGCGCCCAAGGGGTCAGCGTCATAGCCGAACCACGGGTTCTCGAATCCACCAAGGAGACGTCTTCCACGGGAAGGGAGGCAAAAAACCGCTTCTCCGGAACGTGGGACACACGACCATGAGGTCGGCGTCAACGTCCGACGTCCAGAAACGAACCCGGACGACTTCTGCAGGAAGTCGCCCCGGAACCGGCATCAGGGGCACTAGCATACAGGTGCGCACAGGTCGGCGTCAACGGCCGACGACCGCCAACGAACCCGGACATCGTCTGCGGGGAAACGACCCGAAAACGGCATCCGGAGCATCCCCGGAGGGATGCGCACGGGTCGGCGTCAACGGCGCGCGCGAAACAGCGAAAGCGAAAACCTGGTGCAGCGGCACCGAGAGAGGGAAGTTCGTACATGGTACCGCGAGCGGAAATTTCCATCCGCGAACACTGCGTAGGTCGTCATCGGGAACGGGCGTGACTCTCACGCGGCGTGTTATGGGGTCGCGGCCAATAACACGCAAAAACAGAAAGAGAAAGTTGTGACGTCACGCCAATCGGCGAAAACAACCCGTGAGTGGGGGCAATATACCGCGGTGGGGAGCCAGCGCGAGCCGCGCCACTCTTGGCAGTCTCTCGGGTATAGCCGTAGCGATAAGACGTATCTCACTCCGCGCTCTCAGCATACGTGTTATACTTAACGACCGGGAACTCCCGCGTACTCGCGCGTTAAACTATCTCGTTTTACAATAGCGAGAGGCACACAGCTGCCATTACGATCGAGTGTTAGCCGATAACGACGAGTCGAAATTCGGATACTTTATTAATTCGGGAAGTACGTATCGAGTATACTACAACCGCGGACATCGTGTTACGCGGCTACGACATATTGTACGGACAGTGTTAATTTTCGTATGCAACCACCGAATACTCCGGCGTTTATTGTGAACACGAACATTGTAAAAACCGAGTGATAAATGATTGTGCGACTTATAGCGAATCTATTGTGACGCATAAGTACGACGATTGCGAAACGGCTTGTAGTGCTGGAAGAATAAGCTACAATTAAAGAATTTGTAATTCTGAAACAAAAGTCTCAACATTAATTACACAATTACCCATACTCACCTTGCGCTTACCTTGTCCAACGGCGATGATCTATCGTGGTCCAGTGACGATCCGGTATGCGATGTAAAGCGAGGATCCGGGGAAGTCCAGCAGCAGCGGTGATCCATCCGGGGCAGGAGCTGAAACAGAGAAAGAGTATTAGCGAGTAATTAGTGATAATTAGGGAGATCTGGTGATCCGGTAGGCGACAGAAAGCGAGGATCCGGGGAGCCAAAGCAGCATCGACGGTCCATCCTGGGCGTCCATCTGAAACATAGAAAGCATATAGTTAGCAAAGGATACGAAGTCCTCTGACCTTCTCGGTAGTTTGAGGTTAAACCGAGTGGCGACCGTGAGAAGGGAAACCATAACGCGTGATCCGTGCCTCCTAGTGACATCGTCCGGTCACAACACCACATAGGTTAATGCACTATCCTTCGCCATCGAGGGAAATGTTGTATCCATAGACTTATATAGATAGACCGGCCCCTGCCGTAAGAGCACGCGTGGCAAAATAGACGGTGCAGACATAGCCGTGGATATGGTCCTTTCTCTCTCTTCTGATCGCTTGGTGGGGATAGAAGTCTAGACTAGTGGTGGGGGACTAGTAGGGAATAGGAATGGGTAAAACGCACACATTGCTCGTCAGTAGATGAAAGGCAGTTGGAGGGATACATGAAGATACATTGACGTGCACACAAAAGTTCAGCTGGTGCGACAATTAAAATAAAAGGAAATAATGGCACAAATATGCTGTATCTGTAAGAAAGAACTTGGTATGGAGGAAGATGTGACTTTTCATCGGTAAATATTCAATGTACATTATATTATAGAATAAAGTTAACTAAAAAAAGTACTGTTTTTCATACTGTCTCCTCCGTGAGATTTGCAAGTAAAAATATTTATTTAATACATTTTCTCTGCACATGCAAAAGAATATTTGGAAATTGTCGTTCTGTATTATATGAAAAGAGTAGTAAAATGTCAAAATGTCTTAAAAGATTTGAAGAGTAAAGATTTGAAGTAAATATTGCATTCGTGTTAAAAAAGTAAAGTTGAATATTGCGTGTTTGTCCACATGTATGTGTGTGTGATAAAAAATATTATTAATTTGACATACATATTGTTTGAGATCTTGACAATTCGTATCGAAAATTGCTTTCGGTTGCATGCCAGTGCATGTACGTTTTCAATAAATTATAACTCGCTTGAAATTTTGCCTTAAACGAGTCGTATTTCTGTTAAGTTATAGCATGGATTTTCTATTATTCGTATTCTGTAAAGTTCGCTAACGTTCGTTCGTCAACAACAAAGTCAAACCGTAACCGCTCTTACAAACAAGAAAAAAATCCATGCTATAAACATTGTGATCGAAAACAAGCAACGATCTCTTCGGATCGCCAAACGAAAATTTGTCGCAAGTACGGTGACGTAGACCGTCGATGGTCAATCATCCTACCGAAGTTCACCCGCTTAGAATCACCGCTCATGCAACCGCTTGAATAATACTCGCAATCCGCTTTCAATTTCAAATCTGCTATTAATTTCGCTGCTTTTCGCTGTGACAGCTTCTGCGCGCGCTACCATTCTCGGCAAAATATATCTTTCTGTAAATAATTGTACATACTCAGACTTTGAATATATTTTGTTTTATTGTGTTTCTGTACTTGCTTTCTTTTGTGGTCGTTTTGTTACTTCGCGCTATCTCGCGCTACCGCGTGCTCTTGAACACACATTATTTTTATTTTATGTTTTAGTATACCGAAAAGCGAAGATGTAAAATTAAAATGGTTCGATGCTATAGGGAGAGAAGTCTCCAAAAATAGAAGAGTATGTAGCAAACATTTTCATGAACCTTGCTTCTTTTATACTTGCATGAAAAATGGAAACATAAAAAGATGTTTGCGTCCAGGAGCTATTCCTACATTGCATCTTACGAAAGAAATGTTAAGGTAAATTATAAATATTTTAACAAAGTATTGTTTATAGTTAAATTATACTGATTTTCATAAATATGCAGCAAATAATGTTATCTTATAATTTTTAGACATGAAAGTACTATTACCATAAATAACAATCTAGATTCTGAAAATCCAATTAATAAAATCTGAATTCTGAAAATGTGGTTGATAAAAATTTAAATTCTGAAAATCTGATTGCACATGAGTAAGTATTCTATTCTTGTTAAATTAAATTATCAGTTTACCTAACAAGAATTAACAAAAACGTGTTTTGATTGAACAAACAGAGATAGTGTAAAAGTCAGGCAAGTACGTATGGACAGTAAGGATTACGAACAAGATTCCTTTAACCTTGTACATACAACATGTGAAACACAAGAAACTGAAAATATTCAAAAAGTAGTCAATAGAGCAATAAAAAGGTATAGTTAATATTAAAGGACGTGATAACATCTTTCGGTTATATTTTATTAATAATAATTGTGTTCTATATGTATAGAAAAAGTGAAAGTGAAGAAGTCAACCAAAAACGCCGTTGTCTTACAAATAGATTTGTTGGTGATTTTTGTCGTGATGATTTTACATCTGATCATAATTGGAAATTATTTCAAAATTATTATAAAAAAACATCAAAAAAGTTAAAAGTTTTTCAAGAAAGGGATAGACGTAAAAGTAGAAGAATTAAAACTTTGAAGGATACAATAGTTCATTTGAAAAATAACGGATTGATTTCTAGCGAGGTTGCTACTGTTATGGATGTAAGTAAAATAAGTTGTTTTTAGGCTCCTGACACAGGCCCGTATTCATAGCTGTGAGTAGTTGTCGTCAATCGCAACGTGGTCAAACGGGACGCTCCCCCTCTTTTAAATATAATTAAATAGAGTAGTAATAAAATAGAATAGAATACAAGTGTAAAAGAGTAATATAGTAGAATAGCTCCAATAATATAATAATTGTCGTCCTGCGAAAACAAGGCCTACTTGGACTTTATATCCCTTGTACCTCGTTTATCCTTTTTTTCCCTTTTATAACACAATGCATTAGTATTAGTACGTTTTAAGGAAAAAACAATTTACAAATATAATAAAAAATCAGAAATAATGCTATATATATTCTTATTTGAAAAGACGTAAAAATGAAACTCTGTTATGAGTCCGAATCGTTTTAATTGATTAGCTGTACGCAGACCCATAAAGTGATTTACCGTCTGAGAATTGAATCATTTATGATATTTATAGTCAATTATATTTTGAGATTAGCTTTAGACGTTTAAGATGCTGTAAGCAAAGTACAAAACCATATTAACATTAGGGCTATTACTTATATCTTATATACAGTATAATAACGTATATATAATATACTTATTATACCTATTACTTAAAATAATTTTGAAATATGAACGGACTATAAATATCATTCAATGATAGCCAAAGTTTGATTCTCTCATTAGCTTTTTCATCTAATTATTATATATATTATATTGAAAGAATTATTTCAATTCTGTTAATATGTTATTTTATTATTTTTCTTAAGTTAATTTGTTTGTTTTCAAAATTTTTTGTTTAGGCTACAATAAATATTCCATCTGTAGAAATTATGAAAAATGTTCTGAGTAAAGGCCGTGTTACAAAATATCAAGAAGCTACAAGACAATTTGCCGCAACGTTATTATTTTATTCAAATGCAGCTTATAATTATGTGAGACAAACATTTCAAAATAGATTACCTCATCCAAGAACTATAAGAAAATGGTTCAGTACAATTGATTTTAATCCTGGAATTACTATGCAAATATTGAAGTCAATTAAAAGTGTAATAGACAAAAACGAAAAAAGTGGTAAAATTCTACAGTTTGGAATACAAGTAGATGAGATGTCCATTAAGAAATGTGTTGAATGGGATGGTCAAAAATCTTATGGCCATGTGGATGTTGGGATAAATTTAGATGATATTGATGATGACAGAGAAGCCACATATGCTTTGGTTGTAATCCTCGTAGCTTTAAACGGTCATTTTAAAACGCCAATATCTTATTATTTTATTAGAAGTTTGAATGCTGAAGAAAGAGCGAATATTATCACAAATAATTTAATAATTTTAAATGAAAATGGCATAAAAAATATAAGATCGATCACTTTCGACGGTGCTGCTTCTAATTTATCAATGATAGAAAATCTTGGGAGTAAGGCCAAGGAATATTTTAATAAAACAACATTTCTACATCCTATTTCGAAAGAACCCATACACGTTGTACCTGATGCTTGTCATATGTTAAAGCTAGTCAGAAATACGTTTAGTAATTGTGATATTATCGATGACGAAGGTAGATTTGTTCTTTGGAAATATTTAGTAATGCTTGTAGACTTGCAAGAGAAAGAAAAAGTTTATCCTGGGACAAAAATCAGTAGAAGACACATTAATTTCCATAATGAAAAAATGAAAGTTAAACTAGCAGCACAGGTTTTAAGTACAAGAGTAGCCAATGCATTAATCTTTTTAAGTCGTATACATCTTGAATTTTTGGAAGCATTAGCTACAGCGCGATTTTGTCAAATTTTTAATAATATTTTTGATTTAATGAACAGCAGAAGAAAATTTGGGAAAAATAAAACAGAGGAGTGCATAACTCTTGAAAACTTGCAAATGATGGAAAGAAATATTATAGATTACACTAACTATATTCAGTCATTACAAATAATCGATAAAAAGACTGGTAAACGTATACCTATTTTGCAAAGTAAAAAAAGAGTCGGTTTTTGGGGTTTTATTGTAGGCATGAATAGCGCGTTACATGTAGCAAAGTATTTATTTGAAAGAAAACTTATTACATATTTATTAACATATAAAATGTCTCAGAATCACATAGAGACATTTTTTTCAAGTATAAGAAGAATGGGAGGATTTAATAATAATCCGACTTGTCTCCAATTCAAAAGGTCATACAAGAAATTGATGACTCATGTTCATGCAATAGTACCAGAAGAAGGAAATTGTACCGTCCAAGATGAAACCCACATTCTTAAATTTGAAATAGAAACAAACAACGCGGATAAATTATTAGTTGATAACATTTTGACATTGTCTGATCACGATTATGAGTCTTCAAATAGTTGGTGCTGGAATGAATACAATTCAGAAGTTGTAACTTACATAGCTGGAGTGGTGGTTAAAAGTATTAAGAATAAAATTAAATGTGATATGTGTCGCCAAAGTTTAGAGACTAAAGTAACCAAATCTTTATTAATAAGAATAAAAAATAGGGGAGGATTATTATTTCCCAGTGATTCAGTTATTAAAATTTGTAAAGTTGCTGAGCGTGTTCTTAGGCAACATAAAAATCTATTTACAATTAAAAACTTAATGAATAGCCTTATATATAGCGCAAAACGTTTGTTACCTAATGATATCTTTAGTCATTTAGATGATTTTATCCAAATAACATGTGTTCTTGATACTCATAAATCTGAATTAGTACATCAGGTTTTGCATAAATATTTTAACATAAGATTATACCACGAAGCTAAAAACAGTGTAACAGATATAAAAAGAATAAGAAGTTTTCATAATCGATTAGTTATATTTGCTAATCAATAATATGTTATCAACAATTATATAAGTTTAAATATATAATTTTCAATACCACGTTAATAGCGTTTTGACAGAAAAACATACATTTTTAATATAAAATATTGACATTTAAAAAAGTAGTTTTATGTTTTGTTTTATGTTTTATGTTTATATAAAATATTTTTTTTATATAAAAAGTGTGTTTATATGTTTATACATACAAGATATGTTTATGAAAGAAAGTCAACACTAATCCCTCCAACCATGCACTTTCGTGTCCCACGCGTTTCTAACGTTGTTTGTTCCGGTCGTTTATTCCGGAAAACCAACGGCCGTGGGATAATCCTTCCCGCCCTTAAAAAAAGTTGCTATAGTAGGGAACATCAGAAATTTCAGAGCCCTAGCTCATTTACTCCCGAAACAGCAAGCAGTCAAAATCTCGTTAATTAAATGGCGGAAAAAACGTTGGAGGGATTAGGATTAATATGAATAAAACATGTTCAGAAACGTGCAAATTGCTTTTTTATTTAATGATTACCATCATTTACTTAAATTACATTACCATTATTTACTTAAATTATGTTTAGTAAGTGTATTCCGATTGCTTTCAATATATAACAACTAACACGAATGCAATATTTACGCGTACAATCCAATCTAACGCATGCATAATGCATATGTTGTAAAATGTAAAAGGCATTTTTAGACACAGCACAGTACATTTCATTTTACGTAAAGCAGAATCTATAATTGTATTGTTCTAAATAAGTTTAAAATTTTTTTTACATGACAAGGTTCATCGTTATTATAAATCTTCAAATCTTCAAATCTTTTAAGACATTTTGACATTTTACTACTCTTTTCATATAATACAGAACGACAATTTCCAAATATTCTTTTGCATGTGCAGAGAAAATGTATTAAATAAATATTTTTACTTGCAAATCTCACGGAGGAGACAGTATGAAAAACAGTACTTTTTTTAGTTAACTTTATTCTATAATATAATGTACATTGAATATTTACCGATGAAAAGTCACATCTTCCTCCATACCAAGTTCTTTCTTACAGATACAGCATATTTGTGCCATTATTTCCTTTTATTTTAATTGTCGCACCAGCTGAACTTTTGTGTGCACGTCAATGTATCTTCATGTATCCCTCCAACTGCCTTTCATCTACTGACGAGCAATGTGTGCGTTTTACCCATTCCTATTCCCTACTAGTCCCCCACCACTAGTCTAGACTTCTATCCCCACCAAGCGATCAGAAGAGAGAGAAAGGACCATATCCACGGCTATGTCTGCACCGTCTATTTTGCCACGCGTGCTCTTACGGCAGGGGCCGGTCTATCTATATAAGTCTATGGTTGTATCGAATCGGGTCAACCGTCAATGCGATGGACGTTGAGGACGACCGAGGAAGGTAGGTTCGTTTTTGCTTCGACACAATTACGTTCTCTCCCAACGATTATATTGCGAATCTTTTTGCCTTAGCAAGAGCGTAAGCTTGCTCATCTCATAGATGCGCACAGGTCGGAGGAAAGGGGCGTCGAGAATGGGTTCGTACAGGAACCCCGGAGAATGGTCAGACGATTGATTCAACCGCGCGTCTGGCGGCCCGGATGAATCTCATTCGATGGGCGCCGGCGTCGACTCTTGGCGCCTATAGAAAGCGTCCATTGTCCGTATTGCCCGAAGCTAGTCCTCCCCCTTGGTTTTTCAATCAGCTTTCCCAGCGAAGCCACGCGAAAAAATATCCGAGGAATGTGCCTCGGACTCCCATTGCAGAGAGCGCGCGCACGAGCCGGCGAATCGTGCGAAAGCATCGAGCAATATCAGTTCTCGGGTTTCACGCGAGGTAAAATGAGAGTTTCGAACAAGTCGAGGTCTACGATGCCAGGTCATTGTTTCAACAATATTCACCGACCATCGATCAATTTGAATTGTCGTAAGCTCGTCGGCGGTGCGGTTAACGCTGCTGTCCCACAAAATACGTAATGCGGCGGGAGTGTTTGACGCGACGAAACATGCGTTGGGGCGACATTGACGTAGCAAAAAAAGAGGACGATGGTTGCAAAGAAGGATAGAGTCGAGCGGCAGCGGGGTACAAGGCGTAAGTAACGACTTTGCATGTGAAAGGGGGATGTGCGCTACGGGATGCTTTTCCATGAAAAATTCGATTGTTGATTTTGCAGGTGGGTTTTGTCGACCTGATCTGTTGCCCGTGTCCCCGAGCCCGTTTGAACGATGACGATCTTCTCGTATGAGACTGCTCGAGTGGGATGCAGCTACGGCAGCATTTCCCGCTACACGATAAAAGTAAACAGCTGTTGCAGCGTACAAAATTTTACACCGCAATTTGACGTTAATGAGGACCGCGGAGGCGAATCCTACAGTCTGCAGGCTTGCGCCGGTAAGAATAGTAAACCACCCACACATAAAAACTGTTTAAAGCGCGTCACCCGACCAATGTGGGGATTAGTGACGCACTCTAACGGTATTTCCATGTTTAAAGCGCGTCATCCACGCCCACGCGAGTATCTCTCGTGCTTCAATGAAAAAACATAAATTTATCCATTATATATTAATAAATCTAATTAAAAGACGAATTAGACGTGTGTAAATATTTATTTTTCGAAACATTGATTATTTTGAGCGTCTATTTAATATGAATCTTTCATCATTGTGTTACAGAATCGTCGGAGCTACGTGGCTGACCAACTCCGTCCGTTGCGCATCGGTCGGTAAGTGACTTTTTTTATAATAGGGTGATGAATCTGTGAATATTAGTTGTATGTATATTTATGTATTTGTATTATTCGCGGGACGGGAAAGGGCAGGACAGTAATTGTACTCGCGAATAACAGGGAAACGTGCTCTTTATTCTTAAGCTTCCGAGCCGGGACCGACAACACGCCGCCATGACACCTAACTCCTCGACTCGATACTCGATGTTCGATACTCGATACTCGATACTCGCGCTGTCGTCCTCCGTGGTACATCCACCTAACCTCGACAGGTGTCGCTCTCTACGCGCCCGTCGGCGTCTGTCCCATTGGCGCGGTCTGCGCGGCTAACTCGAACGATTCCATTATACCACATCTCCCCTGCCTGAGTATTGTTCCACTCTACTTCGAAGATGATTTTGGGCCACCCAGTTTTTCGTAGCCCAACCGGCTAACCTTCTTACGGTCGCGTGTAGGGTACGCCTTCTTCTCAGGTAATTGGGGAACCGAGTCGATAGCGTCCTCCTTTGGAGCAGGTAATGCGGGTAACTCCTGTCTTACGACTGATGAAGGCGACTTCTCCGGGGCTCTGGGAGATTGTAGTGGGGTAAGCCACTCCTTCTTATTAGGCGTATCCTCCGGCGTATCAAAATATCCTAGAGGTGCATCTAGACGATGTAAATGGCTTCTGTTTCGACGATACGTCCCCGTATCTGATCGTATGATATAGGATCTTGGCTGGTCCGCACGTTCCTGTATAACGCCCCAGCGGCGTAAATCGCGAATCCAGACACGATCACCCTCTTCTAGATCATCGCGCTCGCTCTTGTGGTGACGACGATCAAAATTCTTCTTCTGGCGACCAATCCTCTCCCTTTCTTTGGACAGCAGTACGTTGCGGTCAATTGTTTTTGGCATCAGTAGAGATGGTGTAACAGGGAGAAAAGACTTAATTCGCCGTCCCATGGCTAATTCGCTGGGAGAAAAACCGCACTTTAAGGGAGTTGTACGGTATTCTAATAACCAAACGTTAAAATCTTTGGACTTTTCCAAACCGCCCTTTACGGTTTTTACCATTGCTTCTATAAACCCATTACTCTGAGGGAAATGAGGGGACGATGTTTCGTGCTCAAATCCATATGTCTTCTTGAAGGCCCGGAACTCCATCGTACGTAGTGGGTCGAATTGTGTTCCGTTATCGGATCGAATCATATCCGGAATTCCGTGGCGCGCAAATATCTCCTTCAGACGAACAATAATGGTCGCTGATCGTAGATCTGGTAATTGGTACACTTCCGGGTACCGGGAATAGAAGTCTGCAACTAATAGATACCAACTGGCACCGTGTTTGAATAAATCCATGGCGATGGTTTGCCACGGTCGATTCGGGAAATTAGATGGCTTCAATGGCTCAGATCGCGCGGGTCTGTTCTGTACGCACACCGCGCAGCTGTCCACCAACTGTTGAAGCTCCGCTGATAATTTCGGCCACCAAACGCTGTACCTAGCGCGAGCCCTGCATTTTTCGATGCCCTGATGAGCATTATGGATGGCTTCCAAAGTTTCCCGACGAAGTCCTGTAGGAATGTAGAACCGATCGCCAAACATAATAAAACCCCGTGCCAGAGTGAGATTGGCACGAAATTCGTAAAAGGGTTTCACAGAAGCGCTGATCTGGTCTTTACACGGCCATCCTTTTTGAATGTATTTCACCAGTTCACGACACACGGGATCTTCCGCTTGCAACTCCAAAAGTCTTGAAAGTATTGAGTCGGATACTGGAGATTGCTCGAACACGAGCTGAACATGGGCAGAAATTTCTTCTTGTAGATTGAGGCTGCCCGATATCTTCAATGGAGAGCGAGATAGGTAATCCGCTGCAAGAATGTCTTTACCAGCCGTAAAGAAACACTCAAAGTCATAGTGCATTAATCGCATACGCATTCTCTGAAGACGAGGTGATAACTCGTCAAGATTTTTCGTCATTAGTAATGGAACCAATGGCCGGTGATCCGTCTCCAAGTAGAAGAATTTTCCGTAGATAAAGTCATGGAACCTCTCACATGCCCAAGTGAGAGCTAAGATCTCTTTTTCAATCTGAGCATACCGCCGCTCGGTATCAGTCAGTGTTCTTGACGCGTAGGCAACAGGACGTAGTTCTCCTGACTCATCTTCCTGACGAAGTACTGCTCCCAGTCCAAAGGATGAAGCATCCGCTGATACGACCGTCCGTCGATTTGGATCGAAAATTGCTAGACAGGGAGAACTGGTCAGCACCTTCAATACTGATCTGAACGCTTTCTCACAATCTGCTGACCACACGAATTCTTCATTACTTCTCAACAGATTATAGATTGGAGTAAGGGTCTCGGATAATCGCGGTACAAATTTCCCCAGGTAGTTCACCATCCCTAGGAAAGATCTAACACCCGTGACATCGTTCGGTGCTGTCAGCTCGGCGATGGCTTGTACTTTTGAAGGATCTGGACTGATACCATCAGCCGAAATGCGATGTCCCAGAAACGTCGTCTCCTGTACACAAAATTGACACTTATTGGCATTCAAGGTAATATTGTTTTCTTCCAAACGATGCAGTACAGCACGAAGTCTGGCGTCATGCTCTTGTATGGTTTTTCCCCACACTATTATATCGTCTATAAGATTAGCAACTCCCTCTAGACCTTCCAGAACTTGTGAAACTTGTTTTTGGAAGCACTCTGGAGCGGACGAAATTCCAAAGGGAAGTCTGCAACAACAAAATCTTCCGAATGGAGTAATAAACGTAGTTAGCTTCCTTGAATCCTCACTTAATGGCATCTGCCAAAACCCTGACACACAGTCGAGTTTTGTTATGTACTTGACCCCTTTCAGCTGGCCCAATGTATGTTCCACAACAGGCATCGGATGATGTTCACGTTCCACCGCCTGATTCAATTTAGTAAAGTCTATGCAAACACGAATGTCGTCTGTATTTTGTTTTTTTACTAAAACAATACCGCTGCACCAGTCCGTTGGCTCATCTACTTTTTCGATGACCCCCATCTGCAACATTTCTTCAAGTTTTGCTTTTAACTTCGACATTAATGCTAATGGCACCCGACGCGGTTGAGATAAACAGAATGGTTTGGCGTCTTTGCGAAGTTTAATACTGTACGACGTTTTCAAAAGACCCAAGCGATTAAACAACCCGGGAAATTCTGTAAAGGGTCTCACCATGCTCTGTGCAGAAACTTGTGAGCACCGCATCACTAAGCTTAATCCGACACATTCACCTCGTCCTAGCAAATTTTGCCGTAGTCCTTTTACGACAAACACGTTGGCATTTAACGCCCGACCTCCATAACTAAGCCTGGTAGTGAACATGCCGATACACTTCAACGAATCGCGAGAGGCACTTTCTAGGTTACGATCCGCGGGGTATAATTTACCGAAGGTTTGTTCATTTTCTTTATACGTACTGTCCGTGATTAGAGTCACATCCGCACCGGGGTCTAATTGAAAACAAACCGTAACGTCGTCTACAGTCACTTTAGCCCGCCACGGCTCGTCCGACGGAGCCTGTGATTGGCTCACCGTCGCCACAAAGAACGGATCTGCACGAGAGTCATCTTCCACCTGACGTACGGCCGTCTTGGGTTTAATCTTCTCAGACCTGCCATCTGCCGTTCCGGATTTGCACACTTTCGCCCAATGGCCCTCTTTAGCACATTTATTGCACTTCGAACTACGCGCGGGGCAATCTTCTTTTGTATGTTTCTTCTCACTTCCGCAACCGTAGCACTTCCATGGCGTAGAATAATTCTTTCCTTTACGAGCTTTATTCTTGTTTTGCACACGGTTTACCGCCGTTCCGGTTCCTGTCACATCCGAACGTAACAATTGATTCTGTCTTTGTACTGTCTCATAGCTTCTAGCTACTTCGACGGCTCTTTTGTAATCTAAGCCATCGAGAAGCTGCAATCTCTCAGAGAGGCGTCGGTCGGCCACGCCCACGACAATCCGATCGCGAATTAATTGTTCACGGAAATTTTCGTACTCGCACGAATCTGCTAACTTGCACAAGTCTGTAATAAAGTCTTCCATGCTCTCCCCTGGGGATTGCACGCGCATATTGAACCTCGCACGTTCGTAGATAATATTTTTCCTTCCGTTAAAGAAGCTATCGAACTTCTCTCTCACTTTAACAATGTCTTTCGCGTCGGTTTCACTTAAATTAAATGAAGTGAAGATGGTTTCCGCTCGCGGTCCCATCGCGTACAATAACGAATTTTCTTGTTGCTCGGAACTTGTCACACCCGCCACTATGCAATAGCGGTTAAAACGGGATTTGTAAGTATCCCAGTTTTGAGGCTTGTTAAAGTCAAACGGTTCTGGGAGAGCCACTCCCGGCTGCACGATCACCGCCGTCGTGTCGGACATCTTGTCTTCTTCACGCACGAACGATGTTTTTCACGCGGATAACTAAAAGTTACACTTCTTTGTTACTATCTTCCTTGATGTATAATCACACTCTCTGGCGTAAGTCCGGCGCTGCCACCATGTATTATTCGCGGGACGGGAAAGGGCAGGACAGTAATTGTACTCGCGAATAACAGGGAAACGTGCTCTTTATTCTTAAGCTTCCGAGCCGGGACCGACAACACGCCGCCATGACACCTAACTCCTCGACTCGATACTCGATGTTCGATACTCGATACTCGATACTCGCGCTGTCGTCCTCCGTGGTACATCCACCTAACCTCGACAGGTGTCGCTCTCTACGCGCCCGTCGGCGTCTGTCCCATTGGCGCGGTCTGCGCGGCTAACTCGAACGATTCCATTATACCACAGTATTATTCTCATCTAGTGATACAGATAAATGCGACTTGTCACATATTCGTTGCCCTAAAATGGATAGACTAAATCAGACTAGACTGAATAATAAATCCTAGAGCTCCGTTTATTGATTTATCTACGGAGAGAGAGAGACTGCCCTCGCGTAACATACATGTATAACATGCTGATTTTATCCTAATCTTTTATAGTCCATCCATCTAGTAGCTCTTGACTTTGTATCGATAAGTAAAACAAAATAAAATGACGCGAGATTCAGTAAATATTTTATCGCCAAGCGTGATAATTTTTTGGCGCAGAAATATCTGACAGTTTTGATAGTTTTTATATACTTGTTATATTAAAATGCATAATATAGTCTAACAAGGGGACCTTCAGGCTAACGGATTTTTGTTTTTTTTTTGTACTTACTGTACTTGAAGGTCATCACCCAGACATCAATTTCCCAAAGCATTAAGGCGCGCTTTTCAGAAAAACTCGAGATAATCGACTTTGAAGAATTCCGAGCGCGCTATGTACACAGAATTTTAATTTTAATGTAAAATTTATCAATCCATGCTAATTAACAGATATTTAATCATCGTTTTCAATGAAAAACTTACATCTTCTTATTTTGAATTGCTTGAAAAATCGTACTTTGTGTTCAAGTAATTTTGAAATTCGAATATTTATTTATAATAGCCAGAATTAAAATTTTGGCACAAAAATGAAAAACGTCAGGTAGGAAATAAAATACTTTGTATATTTTGGAAAATTACGAGAAAATACAGCGCAAAAATGATATTAATAAAAATATTGTTTAATTTTTAAAAGTGAATTATATGATACGAAATATATAGCATATAGTCGTTTTACACGTCAATATTGCACGAACCAGGATGATATTTATCGTAAAAGCTAGGGAAACAGTAAGTTTCACGGCATCTAGCACATTATATGAACGCAGATATTTTACAGAAGCAAGGTTTTTTTTAAATTTCTGTTGGAAAACACACTTCATTGACGTTCATAAAAATGTCTCTGTCATCACAAAGGCTTGAAGCGAACCACGCGTATCGAATCATGAAGATTGCATTAAAATTAAATCTATTGTACATCACCAGCTGTTCTCTCCAATCTTTAAGAACATGATTCGATACGCGTGGTTTGCTTCAAGCCTTTGTGATGACAGAGACATTTTTATGAACGTCAATGAAGTATGTTTTTCAACAGAAATTTAAACAAAACCTTGCTCCTGTAAAATATCTGCGTTCATACGATGTGCTAGATGCCGTAAAACTTACTGTTTCCCTTGCTTTTACGATAAATATTATCCTGGTTTGTGCAATATTGACGTGTAAAACGACTGTATACTATATATCATTTTTGCGCTGTATTTTCTCGTAATTTTCCAAAATATACAAAGTATTTTATTTTCTACCTGACGTTTTTCATTTTTGTGCCAAAATTTTAATTTATTATATATAAATATTCGAATTTCAAAATTACTTGAACACAAAGTACGATTTTTCAAGCAATTCAAAATAAGAAGATGTAAGTTTTTCATTGAAAACGATGATTAAATATCTGTTAATTAGCATGGATTGATAAATTTTACATTAAAATTAAAATTCTGTGTACATAGCGCGCTCGGAATTCTTCAAAGTCGATTATCTCGAGTTTTTCTGAAAAGCGCGCCTTAATGCTTTAGGAAATTGATGTCTGGGTGATGACCTTCAAGTACAGTAAGTACAAAAAAAAACAAAAATCCGTTAGCCTGAAGGTCCCCTTGTAAGATGATACATATTTTATGTCGTATTAATCATAATTTTAACATTATTTTATAATAAATTAAGTAACAAGTTATTTATACAAATATATATGATATATGTAAAAATTTATAAAGACAAATGTAACATGCGCGAGAATATGACAAATTCTTTATATTGTTTACGACATTTATCGCGTGAATATGTTGCTTCGGAAATTACCGTTCCTTTTGGATCTCACGTCATTCATTCTGTATATCTCACTTGATATCTGAGCCTAGGTGAGATCAAATAATGTTTGTGATTTATTTCGCGGTTCGGTTCGTGGTTCGCGATTCGGATTGTACTAATTTTTTTCCATCATTGATTTATTTATTGATTTATTCATCGATTGATTTTTTTAATTTCAGTTGTTTCGTGCACATTGTGCTATTTAAATTCAGATATTTGCGATCAAGATATAATCTCGACGATTTTGATTAAAACGCGGTTAAGGATGTATGTCCGTTCAGTCAAAATAAAGGGATCAAGCTGAAATTTACAGAGATTGTGCACTTATATGCACTAAAAACCTGTGTTAAATTTCAGATCGATTGTCTGACTCGTTTAAAAGATATTAATTTTTTAATTTTGTATGCGTTCTTATGGAGATTGACAGTTTATTAAACATATGCTTTCAGAATGTAAAGAAAAAATAGAGAACAAATCTCGAAAAAATTACGGTGTATAGAGGATACATTGGCACAGGTTCTCTATAAATTTCACGATAATTCACTAACTAGTTTCTGAGAAAAAAAGTAAAAACTGCAGCATTCTCGCAGATTTTGGCGTTTGACGCGGAAGACGCTTAAAGACGTGGCAACGTCGCACTGCGCGCTCTATGCTATAGTATATGCGACGTAACTTCAAGATTGCCGCAAGCTGAAAATCGTAGCAATCGTACTGAAATGTGTGGGGGACGGGGGACAAAACTGTAGAAAGAAATGATATATGTATAAATGAATATTCTATATATATATTAAAGAGCCGGAATTTAATTGCACATTTCGGGCCGATTCCCGAGGCGACGCCTTTTATACCCCCACTACCGCTCGAGGCTCAGCGGCCGAGCTCCGATCGCTCACGTGACGCGTCATCTCAGGAGCGTCGCGCGTGCTATAAGCATGATGGAACTGTAATGTCCCCCGAATAATATTAAAAAGTTAGTTATATAGACAGTTAGAATATACAATTATAATTAGGACAATAGTTTCCGTGCCACTCATGGGGTACTATTGCTGACGCGTTTTTTTTCAAGTGGTTTTCCCAGTAGGCCTATTCCACTAAAAAGAAAAATAATGTGAAATTTATTAATGAACGAAAGAGCTAGCTCGCATTAATAAAGTTAATGATTTATCGTTTAAGTTTAAGGAAGAACGTTTATCGGTTTTTATAATTTCCATTTTCAAAAACGAGCATTCACATAAGAATGTGGATCCAAACATGGAAAAAATTTAAAGACCAAAATTTTTAAGATTAGGGTAACTTGAATTATTTAAAATCTTGAAAAAGTCTGCCTCTTTTCTGATCTTTGAGGGAAAGATCATTTTGCAAATCGCAAAGTTTTTCTTGAAAGTCTAAATTTTGTTCTTTGATTTTCACAGTGAGAGGATATTCGAACAGAACCAAGTCCCTTATAAGACTTTTGAAGTAGTAAAACGCGTGTCGAACTGACTTATTAAGTCAATTAAGTGAATGTTTTTTAAAATTACAGCTTGTGCCGTATTCTTCGAAGAGAATTTGGCAAAAGAGATAGAAATGAAGAATACCTTTTTTCAAATGATTTTTAAATAAAATTAATTTTCTACGAAGGGTGCATTCGGGGAGACGCTATTAACGCTATAAACGCAAACGCTATAAACTACGTTTGGGAGCCAATAGCGCGATAGCGATAGCAAACTCCCTGAACGCAGCTTTAGAATAAAATTGCAATATGGCCGATAATGCGAGTTGTGCGAATGCCAAGTGTGAATAACAAACGAGTTTTTCATTTTGACTTTATTTATTGAGTTTTATGTCATTATTTTACCTACAACTTTTATTTGATCATAATTACACAGCAAATAGAATACTACCTACATAACCTGTATCATCAATTATTTACCATTCTTTGTACGCGCAGCATTTTTGGAGACAATTTGATAGAATAATTTATTCCTTTTTCTTCATCAAACAGATTAATTTCAACATTACTTAGTCCTTGAAATTGACATTGGTTACGTTTCGTCAGAGTAATGAAAATTTAAATTAAAAAATAATGCATTACTTATTAATTTTTTAAAAAGTAATTATTTCTTTACTTATTAATTATTAAAAAAGTAATCCGAAATGGAAAAACCGCATTATTTAAAAAATAATGCGTAATGAAAAAAATCGCATTGATTATTTAAAAAGTAATGCGTAATAAATAAAATCGCATTGATTATTTAAAAAGTAATGCGTAATAAAAAAATCACATTAATTATTTAAAAAGTAATGCGTAATAAAAAAATGAGATTAATTACAAAAAGTAATGCATTATTTTGAACCCTGCTTTTCGTTATCTGCAGTATTCTGAAAGCAGCCCCTATACGCAATCAAGTGTTCGAGGAGAGAATAAGCGCCAATAGCATTTCGTGCCTCACCTCGAAAATAATAGCGAAAATAGCGCGAGTGATGACGTCACGCTGCCTTTAGAGTGACGTCATCACCGTATATCATAGCGCCACAAAGCGTCTTCTCGAACGGTTTCGGACGATAATTGTGCTAATAGCGTGCTCCCCGAATGCACCCGAAATGAATCAATATGACTAATTAATTGATATATTGTTTGGTTGGGCTTTTGCAGCTTTAAAAATACTTAAATGATTGGTTACATCTGTGATAAGAGCGAGTTTACAAAGAAACTTCGTATTTACGAAGAGAGATTTAAATTTCCTACGTTAAGGAGATCCTATAGTGGCAGTGATTACCGACATTTCCTAATTAGAAGAAATTTTTGAATTGGTTGTACAGGATTGCAAAAATTTTTTATAAAATTAAAATACGCACAAAAATACATTTTCGGACACACGATTTCATATCAGAAATCACAAAAAAAAATTAAAAATTTGGGCACATAGAGCTGTCACCTGACGACAATCTTTGCTTAAACAAAAATACTGCAGTTTATATACAAAATGATACACAAGGGAAGTAGAGACAATATTTAGGAACAATTTCGTGTAAATAGAACTAAGATTCAAAGCCTAGAAAAAAATATTTTTACTAACGCAGCTTTATTGATGCAAAGGCACATGCAGGTTGACAGAATGAACAGTACTGCGTGTAGCGAGAGATTGCGCAGCAATCAGACAAGGACAGATGCATTTCGTTAGACAAGGGCAGATATAGACCGGTAATATAGAAAATGATAGAAAACGAATTAGAACGGAATAAAAAATGTTCGACATTATCGACATCGAGGAAATTCGGCCTTCACTATAGTATCCCCTTAACTATACCGCGTATCTGTGCCGCGCATTCGATATGCAATTGTTTTGATTCTTTCTTGTTTTCCAACCGTTATTGTCGCTGGCAGATCACTTCGTGAAACGTGGATATAAAGTGCGTGGATATAAACTCTTATTATTTTTCGTTATTCTTATATATCTTCTAAAAGTTATAAGGTTTGTTTTTTGTGTAGTTTTTTCTTAAGTGTGCGTGCTAATGATTGTGTAATTTTTTTTGTCAAACTAGTACGATGGCCAGTGAGCAAAGGTATGAACAACATTTGATAAGAAATGGGAGGATAGTTTTTTTGCACTTATTGGCAATCACACGGTGTGTATTTTATGCAATTATCAACCTGCTGTTGTGAAAAAATTTGTCATTGAGAGACATTATGAAAAAACACATTTAAGAGAATATTCAAAATATGAAGGTCAAGAAAAATGTAATTTAATAGAGGGTTTAAAATTAATTTATCAGAAAAGTTTCAGTTCTAATGATAATTCTAATAATGCTAATTCTTCGGTAAAAGCTGTCACTGCATCATATGCTATTTCGCTTCTTATTGCCCAACATTCTAAGCCGTTTATGGAAGGTAACTTTATAAAGGAATGTCTCATCGAGGCAGTAAAATCATTCGGCAATTCATTGACGCTTGCTGAAGCTGCTAGCATTTCTTTAAGTAAAAAGACAGTGGCAGCAAGAATTACTGATATTGCTTGTTCGATATAAGAAAAACTAAAATTTTTGTTAGCCAGTTGTGCTTATTTTTCATTATGTTTGGCTGAAAGCACCGATATTGGACATGTGAGTCAATTGAGTATTTTTGCTCGAATTGTACAAAACGATTTTTCACATGTCGAGGAGCTCTTAGATTTTGTTCCATTACATGACACAACAACAGGTTTAGATATTTTTAAAACCGTGGAAAAAACTCTTCAAAAATTGAATACCGATTTTTCGAAATGTTCAGCCATAGTAACAGATGGCGCAAAAGCGATGGCAGGTCAGAAAATTGGTTTCTTCGGTTAAATAAAGCAGCGCAATTTAAATTTCCCCCTTATTCACTGTATTATTCATCAAGAAGCATTATATGGGAAAGTAATAAAATTGTCTACAGCCATGAAAACTGTTATAAAAATCATCAATTCAATAAAAGGTGGCCACAAGTTTCTTTCTCATCGAAAATTTCAACACTTTCTCGAAGAACATAATGCACTTTATACAGATGTACCCCTACATTGTGAAGTCCGATGGCTCAGTGCTGCAAAATGTTTAGAAAAGTTTTTTGCAATAAGAATAGAGATCTTCCTTTTTTTGCAAGAAATGTCTAGTGGCAAAGATGATGACATTAAATCTCTCTCCGAAGATACGGAATTTCTTTGTGAACTCGCTCTTATCACCAATGTAACCTATCATTTAAATACTTTAAATTTAAAGCTGCAAAAGCCCGACCAAACAATATGTCAATTAGTTAGTCATATTGACTCGTTTCGTAGAAAATTAATTTTATTTAAAAATCATTTAGAAAAAGATGCTCTTCATTTTTATCCCTCTTGCCAGATTCTCTTTGAAAAATACGGCACAAGCTGTAATTTTAAAAAACATATTCAATTAATTGACTCATTAACAACTCAGTTTGACACGCGTTTTACTGAATTCGAAAGTCTTAGAAAGGACTTATTGTTAGTTTTGTTCGAAAATCCTCTAACTGCGGAAATAGAAAAACAAAATGTAGAATTTCAAGAGGAACTTTGCGATTTGCAAAATGATCTTTCCCTCAAAACTCGTCCAGAAAAAAGAGCGGACTTTTTTAAGATTTTAAACAATTCAAATTACCCTAAGCTTAAAAATTTTGGTCTTTAAATTTTTTCCATTTTCGGATCCACATACTTATGTAAATGTTTGTTTTCAAAAATGAAAATCATAAAAACCGATAAACGTTCTTCCTTAAGCGATAAATCATTAACTTCATTAATGCGAGCTAGTTCTAACATTCCTATAGATATCCCATCTATTGTAAAATCATGTAAACGGCCTAGAAAATCGACCAATTAGTAAATGAGAGTAAAATAAAGAGGAACAGAAATGCATTCTGCGATTGGCGCAGTAATTGCAAATAAAATGCATTCTGCGCAGTGCGCATTGATGACAGTAAAATAAAGAGGAACAAAAATGCATTCTGCGATTGGCGCAGTAATTGCAAATAAAATGCATTCTGCGCAGTGCGCAGTGATGAGAGTAAAATAAAGAGGGACAGAAATGCATTCTGCGATTGGTGCAGTAATTACAAATAAAATGCATTCTGCGCAGTGCGCAGTGATGAGAGTAAAATAAAAAGGAACAGAAATGCATTCTGCGATAGGCGCAGTAATTGTAAATAAAATGCATTCTGCGCAGTGCGCAGTGATTACTTTATCATTCAAAGGAAAAAAAGAAAAATACATATTATCTTTTTAGTGGAGTAGGCCTACTGGGGATACCACTTAAAAAAAAAAAAACGCGTCAGCAATGGTACCTCATGGGTGGCGCGGAAACTATTGTCTTAATTATAATTGTATATTCTAACCGTCTATATAATTAACTTTTTAATATTATTCGGGGGACATTACAGTCCCATCATGCTTATAGCACGCGCGACGCTCCTGAGATGACGCGTCACGTGAGCGATCGGCGGCTCGGCCGCTGAGCCTCAAGCGGTAGTGGGTGTATAGGAGGCGTCGCCTCGGGTATCAGCCCGAAATGTGCAACTAAATACATATTGATACCAAAATAGATATTTTAAGAAATTTTTACTTATTAAGAGACACGGTAGTGTCTCGCGCCAAGTACACGCGGAGCGAGACCGACCGTGACTCTTTTACGCGACGCGACGATTTGCGAGTACTCGAGATGTTGAGATCTCGATAACGAGTGAACGGATCAAGTTCTAAGTAGGCTTGATCGATAGCTTGGGGTCGAATTAGGGGGGGTTTCTTTTATAATATTCCGCTATACGTGCCCTACGAGCGGAGATATTGCGACGTAAAGTCCAAATGTGAAAATTTTTATATTAAGATACTCCTAACGCCGACGTTTCTCATGCCATGCCATCATTTCATTGGCTGGAGTCGCGTCCTTTTCACTTTTTCGACACCAGGGCGGTGCTAGTATCGCCAGTTTCGATATGCACATATGCACATATGTATACGTGTGTGTACTGTGCGAGTGCAGATAGTGCGTTTAGCGCGCTGTCAGTTAACCTAACCTATCTCGAGAGACACGGTAGTACGCGCGGAGCGAGACCGACCGTGACTTTTTGCGCGACGCGACGATTAATTCAAGGTAATTGTTTTATTATGTAATTATCTCCTATATTACTGTTACTTATTTTACTGTGTATATACTACGTTTACGTGAGTGTTTACATACAGGTTAACCTATATTTATATATTGACGGCAGGGAGCTGATACCGAGGAGATCAATCCCGTTTACGCGAAGGAATTATCGTAAGTTATTACAGCGACTACAAATATATTCTGCTTTACTTTCGAAAATTCAAGTATTCTAAAATTGATAAAATTATATTAAAGGAACGAAATCAGATTTATTTTAATTGCATTCTCGAAATTTCAGGCAACTCTCAGGAGAGTGACGCAAAACAAACGTAGGCCGTCGACGTGGGGACGACGTCGGTCGCTCCGGAACAAAATACTGATATCATTGCACCGGTGACGTTCGCAGGTGACAGATCAAAATGCCTCGATTACCCTAGAATGCAGTGAGGTGTCGTATATCTCTCTCTAGTAAAAATCTCTCGTACGCACGCACGGGAGTTTCCGTTCAAACGTTTCAACTGTTGCGCGTCCGACCAACACGGATTCACTCGCCGATCGAATTAAATCTATGCAAGAACAAAACGATCGATAACGAATGATAAGCCAGTAGGAGCGTCGTTGCCTCGCCTTACGATTAGTTCAGCGACCTGCAGCAGTCGCACTGACCAGCCAAGATTATTCATTCACTTTTGCGTGCTTTGTGACAGGTTAATCTCGGTGGTCGAAGATCCATTGAGGAATTCGCTCAGCGGGAATGAGCGCGATGCCGTCGCCGACGTACGGGCGCGATCGTGCTTGAGGAAGAGCAGCGATTGTCCGGCACAAGCTCTGCGCCTCCACAGGTGCGGCGGTACAGCAACGCACCACCACATGAACGGGCAATACGTCTTTGTCGTCTGCCGCGCGTCCTTCGATTCTGCAGTGGACGTAACTCTCTGACGCGTCATGGCGAGCACAGCCGAGAACATTACCTGCGGTGGCTTCGTGTTTCTCAATAACTTTGACTCGGTTAATCTGGCCAAGGTGGAAGCAGTGAAGATCCCGGAGACCTTTGAGAAAGGTAACGCCAATCACCCTTCCCTTGATGCTGGGACAATCTTACAGACCTAGATTGATTTTAAATATTTGTGTACGTGTGTATTGATGTAAGTGTCATTGAACTGGAGGATTGTTTTCATGTAATTAAATTGACTGGTTTTTCACCTTAAAGGAATCTAAATACATTGCAATGAGCTGTACGTTCTGCCAATGTTCTTCTTATGTAACGATACAATGCCGGGTTTTACTATTTCTAGATGTTTACGAGATTGAAGGCAAACCGACCAATAGCTCAAATTCCAAAGACACGTTGGATTACGAGTTCAACCTGTGGACGAAGCACGATTGTCACGGCACGCAATTCCAAAACAGCAATAGGACCTGGTTTTATTTCGGTGTCAAGTCTAGTCGGCCGAGTGTCTCAGTCAGGTTTAACATAGTCAATCTGAGCAAGTCAAGATGTTTAGCCAAGGGATGTGTCCGGTCTTTAAGATTGTGCCAGGACACCTGCACTGGGAGCGGATTCGCGAAAAGCCAACGTACACTGTAATTGCAGCTTGGCTAGTTATAGAAATGCATATCTAAGAATGTAGCGAGATTATATGTGATAATTTGTGCCGGCAGATATACAGCGTACTGTTTAACGTTGCAGCTTGATCAGAGAGGGAACGACTTTGCTTTATCGTTCCTCTATTACACTCCAGAAAATTCAAAAGCTGTTACTTACTTTGCCTTTACCTATCCATTCTCGTATACAGATTTGCAAAATTATTTGAGAAGGATCGATGCGAGAATGGGAAAGAGGAGTGTAATGTCTGCGGATGACATTTATTATCATAGAGAATGTGCAATAAAATCACTGGAGGATCGTAGATTAGATATATTAACAATAAGCTCCTATCATAACATATCAACGGAGAGAGAAGATAGACCGAATAATATGTTCCCTGAGGAAAGTGAGGAGAGGCCTTATAAATATATATTACGTACTATGTATTATAGATTTTTTCACTGTACTTAATTCACATGATTGAACAGTGTTTAATTCATGCTTATAATTAGAAATATTACAGTATACCATAAATTTATATACGAGGACCAAACAAAACCACATAATCGCTTAAACGGAACGATCATGTAATAGTAATTAATCTGTAATCTGATAATTAGATAAGTAATTAGATAAAAGCAACCTGTGGAAGAATTGTTCGCAAAACAATTTCGTGGAACTCGAGCGGATTATCGCATTGTGATATAATATGAAATAAAAAAGTTATTAAAGGAAAGAGAAAAAAACAAATTATCTCTTATTTATATGTTTGTACGTCCTATTTATCTTTTATTGAATAATTACACATTATTTTTATTTTGCATGAAAATTTTAATTTTGCTTTCTGAAATCTCTCTTTCGCTCTGTCTAGTTAAATCTAAACAAATAAAAAAGTTTTTGGGAGTGATTGATTAAAATGGGACACTCCATATGTATTATATGTGTGTGTATGAATATATATATATATATATATATTTATATATATAAATTCAATAAAAATTTAATTTTGTTGTTATTGCTAATTTGTGAATAAGTAAAAAATGAAAAATGGAAATTTTTTGCCGATACTTGCTTATCACTACAAAATGCATGATATCAGTACAAAATTACCTTTCTCAAAAAAAGGTAAAAAAGGCGCCAAGTACACGCGCAATGTATGTTGTAAATCCAAAAATCTAAAATGGTAGTAGCTTTATTTCTCTCTAACAAAATAATTCACAAAATTGCGTTACCTAATTCAATTTAAGTGATATGTATTTTTAAAAAAGATGTGAAATCTTTAAAGTGCGCCAATTGCAAAGAATGCAAAGAGAATATATATACTTTAAAAAATGATTGTTGCGCAACTACTTTTAAAAAATAAAATCAAGTAGTACGTATCTTTGTATTCCCATTCAAGGATCTTTTCATTCCAACCCAAGCTTTAATTCTTTTTAACAAAATTATAATATTACAAAAAATTATTTTAATTACAAAGAATTAAAGAGGTAACAGTACAAAATAAAAATATTCAATTAAAATAAAATAAATAAATTTTTTTTGTAAAAAAAACTTGGCGCTGCTAGACCTTGAATTTAATAAAGTACTAAAATTTTGATTGAATTTAATAAAGCACAAAAATTTTAATTAAATAAAAAAGCAATTTAGGGAAGTATGCAGCAGGAGTCAAAAAGCAGCGCCAAGTTTTTTTACAAGAAAAATTTATTTATTTTATTTTAATTGATAAACAATTACAACCAAAAGTAGAGTTAAAAATTTATAAATTGGAATACATCTTAATATGAAAAAATCTAACAAAAAACAGTTTTCTGATAATTTATTAAACAAATTCAGATTTTTATCCTATTACAAAAATACACGAAATTCTCACATAATCTCACTTTTGGCTAGAAATGTCTACGATATATATCCTTCTAGAATAAGTAGCTGTAGTAATTTGATTTTTGAAATATCAAAACATCTCAGCATTTTTGAAACAAGGTGAAAAGAAAAACAAGATAAATGCATAAATCTGTAATTGCAACACAAATATTTTATTTTTACAAATCAAGTAACGTAACGTTCATGTAGAAATAATATCAATAATTGCAATAAATATTCTACTTTTACAAACCAAGTAACGTAACGTTCATGTAGAAATAAATATCTATCTATTCTTTAAATATCAATAATTGCACATTTTTGCAAACATAGCAAAAAATATGTTTTGACGAAGAGGATGTGCTGACTAGTTTACTTTTCTTCGATTAAACTATCTTGTATCCATTTGTTAATTTTTTTCGAGCGAAGACTTATGATTAGTTACTATTGGCTTTCCATTCAACTTACGACTAAGAAGCTGGATAATACCAGCCGCCCCTGTTTCGCGAAATACACTCTGTAAAGTGTTAACGTTTATTGAGACACAGGCCATTTTTTTACGGATAGTTTCGCCAACTACATTTTTTAATAGGATCAAGTCGTTTAGAAAACGTCTGGTGCATTCCCTCTTACTCCATATGTTTGTTTGTTCTTTCCACGACTTTGCACTTTCGACAAGATTTTTACGAGTTATTTTCGCTAATAGGAGGATTTTTAGAAATATATTTACATCGTTCTCTGCGTTGTGAGCACCAGCGGTCGAAACTTTTTGCCATTCTGCTAAGCCAGCCATAGTACATTCGCCTTTGCGTTTTCTACCAGTGAGCCTTCTAATCACGGTAAGAGTGTCTATAAATCCACATACAACATCTCGAAACTCATCGTGCTAGGAACAAGTAACATGGCATTGAAAAGTCTCGGTCCATCGAAGCTGAGATTATGGGTAGCGATGTAACACGGTTTGCCGAGCGATGCCCACCATTGCTGCAAATTGCTTATCGCAAGCCTGAGAGGCACTGTGGTTAATCCGTAATACATTAAAACTCCTTGGCAATCAGTGAGACCATTTGCTTCGGTGACAACTGCTGATATCGGCTTCTTTGGATTTATATACGTGGCAAATGTTAATTTACCACATTTTGCTGCGATTTGCAGAATATCACAGTCTTTGCTGAGACCTGACGTTTCCAGATCGAGGAAAACTATAGATTGATATTGCTCGTCGTCAAACTCTAGATCGAAATTCGTATGATCTATGACATTATTATTCATTTCCGTATTAGGTGCATCTAATAGAGTATACAATTTGTTGGTAAGTTACACCCTCTCGATCTTCCCTTCTGCGGCGCAGAGCCGTTCTGGCCTTCTTTAAAGCTAATCGTTTCTTTTTGTACTCTGGACTCAGTATTCGACGTCGCCTTTCAATTACAGTCCTCTGAACTCTTTGCGCATATCTGTAACGGTGTTTTCCGGGTGACGTGGCCGCAGATTTATAAACGTTTTCAATGAAATGCTCGCCTTCGTTTTTCTGTGCAATCGTGCTGGCAAAACGATAGTCTGAAGAAGCGGTGAGACTATAACATCTTGACTTCGGAACTTTGCTAGCCATACTTGCGTTCAGGCTCTCATTCACGTTGCTAGAAGCTCCGGCAAAAACTTACGAGCATTTGCCGCCAAACGATCGAAAATATCTTTCAAAGCTTTGAATAATTCCTTATCGTGAAAACCTCCTGAAATAATCGTATGGTCATAGTTCTCTGGATCTTTGACAAATCCACACCACCTGCCGCATTTGCTATGATTGTTAAAAGCGTGATACGGTATACACTGAATATCCCGAGCCATAGCTGCACCGTTCCCTTTATTGGTCGTCATGGCGTACGTAAAGCAACGATGCAAATATACGATTCCATCTTTTGTAAGTTCTTCGTGTTTACGTTTATTTGCTATTTTATACAATTTTTTTGTGACTCCACCCGCAGCGTGATTTGTATCCGAGAATTTCACTATAGGATGGGAACTCGTAGCTCGGCAAGCTGCAATCGTTGAGCTGTCGTCGTCGCCGATCAGAACACCGACCTCAACATTCTGGGATTTCAGAATTGTGCTGTTGTTCACAAGATTTTGAGCAACGTGAAGGTTCCATGGCTTTTGCAGAACCCCAAAAATTCTTCCGACAATCATGGTTTCTCGGATCGTGTCCCATGTCACATCGTTTGCATTTCCGATTGCAGCTAGCATAGTCAAGTACTAGACCTGTCTTGACCCCAATAATTGCTCCGAAACCATTTAAGCTGTCACAGCTTCGGCCGGCACCCTTTTTACTCCAACCCATATCGTAGGATACCATGATTCGAACCACGTCATCGAATGTTACGATATTGTTCAGTTCGGTCTCGAGTTCACAAGCAGTCTCATGTATTCGCGCAGGCTCTTCCCGATGAACTGTAAATCTTGTCGGAGTAGCAGTCTGGCATGACACAATTTGAGAAGTCGCTGTAGTCGAAGAAGGAGAAGGAGAGGGAGAGGCTTGCGATGAATCTTGGATTACAGATAAGTTCACCGACGATTTACCATTGATAATAAAACCTGTCTGCAAATTCTTCGGCCTGTACCAAACATCGAAAGTAAAAAATATTAATATTAATGTCCGGTATTCAATAAAAAAACAGACTTCTGTGAATTTATTTATATTATTTTCAGCTATATAGGCATGTATATACATTGTGACGTTGCAGTTTCGCTGCATCGTGGCAGCGCCCTGCCGCCGTC
>JASTWK010001110.1:0-50932 GCA_030770225.1 Temnothorax unifasciatus
TTGACTTATTTCATGCATATCTATAAGATATTATGAATTACACAATGTGTTTGATAATAAAATTTTCGGACTGATTTTATTATAACAGTAATAATGTATTAATATTCTCTCTTGATGACTAATGAAGTAGTTTGTACATATAGGATATTTTAAAAATAGATAGTTAAATATTAGATACATATTCTACTCATCATATAGATAAAAAAGTCATATGAACATGGGTTCAGAAACACTTTTTTTCCAAACCGCAAAGACTTTTCGTTTGCGGCAAAATTTCTTAATAATAATTATACCGATCGATGGATTGGCAAATGAGAACTAATTACATAGTCTGCACAGTCTCCTAATTTAAATTCTTTGGATTTTGTTTCCTCATAGAGAAAACTTTGTTTTCGTAAACCTCGTGTATGGACCTTTGATCGCGTATAAAGCTAAGTCTAATCAACCAAATCTTAAAAAATTATATATAAAATAGGGGTAGAAAAGACCGAAGAAAAAATTGTTTTTTAGTTTTTGATACTATAATGTGTTCTGAATATTCTAAACCGTCGGAAAATTACATTTAAAAAAATGTCCGTGTGTGTGTGCGCGCGCGCGCGCGTGTGTGTGCGTGCGTGCGTGCGTGCGTGCTCGCGCGCGCGGGCGGGTGTGGGTGTGATGTGAGTGTTTATAAATGTTTATAAATACTATCGGCCGAACATTGATATAATAAATGTTTATAACGCGTGTGTCCCCACACGCTCGCCGCCCTGATAGGCCCCCTCGCCCTCGAGTCCCCCCCCCCCCCCCGACCCCTCTGCTGGGAACGCATCCATGTATGGATGTGTGTGTTTTTTTATATAATAAAGGAAGAAAGGGCTATCAGGGTCGACCGCAGATCTCAGTGCGTGATGTCAATCATTTGATTTATTATTCTAAATACAATGGTCCGTACGTTTCGGCTCCATTCGAGCCATCCTCAGCAATAACAATAATGTGTCACACGTTCTAAATGCCCCTCGGCAAGTTTACCGATTAGAATTGTCGGAAACATCGACCAAATGATCGATATCTGAAAAATATATTTGTAAGAGTCATATAATAAAACAGAAACCAACAGCAACTCACCAAAAGGCCGAACAACGTGGGACATAAAACAGTGTAGAGACAAAATAATTAGCGAGAAGACTTAACGATCTCCTCGACACGCCAAACAGCGACGAAATGACAATTATACAGAGGGGAAGCGTGTCACGAGTCAAAACAGCAGTGCGGATAATACATGGTGTGTAAAGTCGGAGGGAAAAACATTAGATTAAAAGTAACCAATAGCAGGGCAGGATCTGGCCGCGTTACAAAGTTAAATATGAGTAGTAAAATGTTCATGGTGAAGGATTATAATTTATTTAAGACATCTATATATGCGTGGTGTAAAAATTCAGTATCATTTTGTGAATTAATCCCATTTTTTTGTAACTTAATGTGAAGCATTTCAGAAACAAGTCTTCTGGAGAGAAATCTTTCGCTGTCCAAATCAGTCGCTCGCCATTCGACTCACGAGACTCCTAGAGATATCATTGCCACCTTTGACTAGAGAGGATACGGCCTTAGAGGCGTTCAGGCATAATCCCACGGATGGTAGCTTCGCACCACCGGCCGCTCGACCAAGTGCGTGAACCAAATGTCCGAACCTGCGGTTCCTCTCGTACTGAGCAGGATTACTATCGCAATGACTGGTCATCAGTAGGGTAAAACTAACCTGTCTCACGACGGTATAGCCCTTTCTTCCCTTATTTTCGAATTTCGAGGGTCTTCTTTTAACTGATTAATTCACGCTGGCTGCAAGGTAATGCGTCGACAAATGGGCTTTTTCAATTTTATTTCTGCGACCTTTGGAGTGTACATCATCATACTCATGAAACAATGGATCAAGGCGAGGAAGACTCACGTCAAAGGCAGAATCCGTATCAGATATTTAAAATTTTGTTTACATAATGACATTGTTCCACGACATCTACAACGGTTCTGTAATTATACTTCTGTCTTTTCACACTATCACGCTAAAAAGAAATTCAATGTTTTGACGTCTAATTTCATTACTCGACTGATCAAAATCGAACTTAATGATGCGTATAGATCGGTTAACCATTCGCAGGGACAGATTTTACATCTCGCGAGACGTATCTCTAAGAACATACCTGTGTATATTTGTAATAAGTTTTTCAGATTGCAGGACATAGGATTAAATTGTTTCACTCAACGAGAAAATAATAATCTTGATAAAAAACTGAATAATAAATAATGGCCAACGTTCGAGCAATAATAGGTGTTAACATTTATATATTCAAATTTACAGTAGTGTAATACGAAGTTACGTTTACGTTTCGACCATACTTGGTCTTCTTCAGAACCGCATATACATAATTAGAGTCGAATTTACAAATAAAGGAATCGGTAGGATCCATCGCTAAGATTTATACATAAATAAGAGGCAGCTACGCACTAGAATTAAAGAACACAAAGCAAACATCAAGTTAGACGCGTCTAAACATTCGGTGGTTTCAGAGCATATCACGACATTTAATCATTCTTTCGATTGGGATAACGTGCGTGTCTTAGAGGTGGAGCACGACTACAAAAGAGATTGACTGCAGAAATGATTCACATCAAAGAGCAGCCTAACGGCATAAATTCAAACAAGGACACGGAATTGTTAAACGAGGCTTATTTTGATGTGTTGAGGCTGTTGTCATAAATATTTTAATAACAATGATCTCGTTGCTTTGCCCTTGCGACACGGGTATCTCTCAGTCGTTCGCAGTCTTTAGTTACGAACACACGCTCCTCCTTGACGATGGAAAGATCTCGCGTCACCGTTGCACAGACCGCTTATGTGAGTCCATTTCACAAGTCAAACTTAACTATCAAATTCACGTGTTTCTACGGAATTCTATATATGATGCAGTTGCCACTAAGAGGGTTTGGAGACAATGGGCTTGTTTGCACCAACAACCTGGATGCACATAAATAACGTAACAAACGATCGACTCAGCATTAAAATTGACTTCGACAATACTATGACTTTTTTATCTACTGGTATGGGTAGAATTAATTGTAAACCGTTGCGTTGGATCGATACCGATTCCTTACTTGTAAATTCGACTCTATTTATGTATAAATCTTAGCGATGGATCCTAACCGATTCCTTTATTTGTAAATTCGACTCTAATTATGTATATGCGGTTCTGAAGAAGACCAAGTATGGTCGAAACGTAAACGTAACTTCGTATTACACTACTGTAAATTTGAATATATAAATGTTAACACCTATTATTGCTCGAACGTTGGCCATTATTTATTATTCAGTTGTTTGCTTTATCGAGCGTTACTCTTTCGTTACTTGATAAAAAACTTGAATGGTTGTTCCGCAAACAGAATCTAGTTAAAACCAACAATATTAAACCGATTCATTATCAAATAGAAACTGATTTCACTCGCTCTGATCCAAATATTAACTACAATAACTGTTCGAATACTTTTGATGTTCACATTGATCCTTCGGGTTATTTTAACACTTCCAAATCCTCTCTCACTCATATCAAAGACAAATGGTTCATCAATTTAACTTCCACAGCAATTCCGGAGAAAGTTCAATGCCTCTTACAGTTAGGTGAAAACTTCTCCTTACCCATTAACAATATAAAAAAGACTGTTATCGAATTCATAAAATGCACAGAAGGAAACACGAGGGGCTTACAAATAGATAAGATTCTGAGCATCAGAAATCGTTCTATCCTTGTTATCAACAATCTTCTGTCTTTTTCTCCGAAAATCTCTCTCCATTCCGAATTGTCTAACTTAATTAAAGCCACTAAATTATTTATGATTAACAATCCTAATATCATTTTTACTCGTGCCGATAAAGGTAACAGCACGGTGGCACTTGATAGAGAACATTAATGTCAAAGAATCACAGATTTGTTATCGGACACAATCACATATTCTGTAATCAATAAAGATCCTACTCAAACACTTATAAGAAAAATTAGGGAGACTATCGTGAGATGGAAAAATCAGAAATATATCTCCGACCAGAAATACAAACAATTATTGTGTACCGATGGAGTTCTCCCGAGGGCTTATGGATTACCAAAAATTCATAAAATAGGTAATCTCTTCAGAATCATAGTTTCCTCTATTGACAGTCCAACATACGCATTAGCATCTTTTCTACATAAGATCATTTCCGAAAGTATTCCGATACCTGGTAGCCACATTGATAACAGTTTTGAACTTGTTAAGAAATTGAATGGAACTCAATTGAATAATGATTACATACTAATTTCTTTGGACGTGATTTCCCTCTTCACGAACATTCCGACAGATTTAGTTTTGGAAAGTATTTCAAATAGATGGTCACATATCTCAAAAAACTGCAAGATACCTAAGGATGATTTTGTTAAGGCAGTCGAACTAATATTAGATTCTACTTATTTTCGTTTTAACGGGATTATCTACAAACAATTTGGTTCTCCCATGGGCTCTCCGTTTTCTCCCATCGCAGCGGATATAGTAATGCAGGATCTTGAAGACAGTGTGTTGCGACAACTCACCTTCACTTTACCTTTTTATTTCAGATACGTAGATGACATAGCCATGGCTGTACCTTTTTATGCTCTTGACACTATTTTGGAACTTTTTAATTCTTATCACCCCAAAAAATTCAACCTATCACCCCAGACTTCAGTTTACAATTGAAGTCGGGGGTGATAGGTTGAATTTTTTAGATTTGACAAAATCAAAAATGAAAACATTTTAGAATTTGATTGGTTTCACAAACCAACTTTTTCAGGTTGTTACCTTAACTTTTTGTCGCAGCACCCTGTCTCTCAAAAGAGAGGCACGATTATAGGCATGGTGGATAGGGCCTTTTTACTTTCTCATCCTAAATTCCATGTAAAGAACATTAAGTTCATAATAGATGTTCTTCTGGAGAATGATTATCCGCTGACATTTATTTTTGATACCATTAACACTCGAATCAAATCATTACTTTACAAATGTACTCGTAAGCAAATTGAATCTCCTCCCACGGGTGAAGAGGAACGTCGCAATTGGTTTACTGTTCCATATGTTCCGGGTATTTCTGAACAATTTAAGAGGGTCGTCAAGGACCTAAATGTCAACCTGTCTTTCTACAGTTTGAATAAACTTCAGAAATTTATCGAAGTACAAAAAGACATTCTCCCAGTTCAATCAAATAAGAATGTGGTTTACAAAATATCTTGTAACAACTGTGACGCGTCGTATGTAGGCCAGACGAAGAGACGATTGAGAACGAGAGTCTTAGAACGTAACCACATTCATAGAAACACTATTACTCAATCGGATATTACAGAACATAGAGTGAATTTCGATCATGACTTTGACTGGGAGAACGTCGAAATTTTGGACAGCGAAAATTTCTCTCCAGAAGACTTGTTTCTGAAATGCTTCACATTAAGTTACAAAAAAATGGGATTAATTCACAAAATGATACTGAATTTTTACACCACGCATATATAGATGTCTTAAATAAATTATAATCCTTCACCATGAACATTTTACTACTCATATTTAACTTTGTAACGCGGCCAGATCCTGCCCTGCTATTGGTTACTTTTAATCTAATGTTTTTCCCTCCGACTTTACACACCATGTATTATCCGCACTGCTGTTTTGACTCGTAACACGCTTTTCCTCTGTATAATTGTCATTTCGTCGCTGTTTGGCGTGTCGAGGAGATCGTTAAGTCTCCTCGCTAATTATTTTGTCTCTACACTGTTTTATGTCCCACGTTGTTCGGCCTTTTGGTGAGTTGCTGTTGGTTTCTGTTTTATTATATGACTCTTACAAATATAACTTCGAATAAGGACCCTCGAGATCAAAATATATAAGAAAGTAGGCGATTAGGGTCAAAACGCAGATCCTTGTGCGTAAAAGTCCATTTTATTAGTTATGTACATTGGTCGCAATGCGTATCTCTAAGAATATTCCTTTGTATATTTGTAACAGATTTTTTAAGATGCAGGATATGGGATTAGAATCTTTTTCTGAACGGGTAAATGCTAACTTGGATAGGAAGCTGGAGCGGTTATTTCGTATACATAACTTATCGAAAATTAAGGATATTAAACCTGTTCATTATGTCTATAAGGAAACAGTCAACAGTAGTGCTAATTTTTCTAATACTTATGAAGTTTATTTGGAACCTTCCTTGTTCTCTAAAGTTACTAAATCGTCTCTTACCCATATTAGAGATAAATGGTTTGTTAACTTAACTTCCACAACGATTCCGGACAAAGTCCAATGTCTCCTACAGTTAGGTGAAAATTTTTCTCTTCCTATCAATAACATTAAAAAGACTGTCATTGAATTCATTAAAAGCATAGAAGGCAACACTAGAGGTTTACATATTAATAAAATTTTGAACGTCAGGAATCGCGCCATTCCAATTATCAATAATCTTCTTTCCTTTTCCCCGAGATTTTCACTGGTTTCTGAAATTTCTAAACTTGTCAAAGCCACAAAAATATTTTTGAATAATAACCCTAATATTATTTTTACGAGAGCCGACAAGGGCAATATTACCGTTGCATTGGACAGGGATTTTTACATACGGAAAATTACAGATATGTTATGTGATACGACTACGTACACGAGAATTTACAAGGATCCTACTTCAGTGCTTACTAGGAAAATTAAAGATGTAATCGCGGGATGGAAAAATCAAAAATACATTTCGGAACAAAAATACAAACAATTGCTATGCACCGATGGGATTCTTCCGAGAGCCTATGGATTACCAAAGATTCACAAAATAGGGAATCCTTTCAGAATTATAATTTCTTCTATTGACAGCCCTACATATGATTTAGCCTTTTTTCTACACAAAATTATTACTGAAAGTATTCCTAAACCTGAAAGTTATGTTAACAATAGTTTTGAATTAGCACAAAAATTAAATGGAACAAAATTAAATAATGACTACGTATTGATTTCCTTAGACGTAATTTCTCTGTTCACTAACGTACCTACAGAATTAGTTCTAGAAGGCATTTCCAACAGATGGCCACAAATTTCTGAAAAATGTAACATTCCCAAAGACGAATTTATGAAAGCTGTGGAATTAATATTAAATTCTACTTATTTTCGGTTCGATAATGTAATTTACAAACAAAAATTTGGTTCTCCTATGGGCTCCCCGTTCTCTCCCATCGCTGCTGATTTAGTAATGCAGGATTTGGAATGCGGTGTGTTGCGACAACTAAACTTTTTTTTACCATTTTACTTTAGATACGTTGATGACATAGCCATGGCGGTACCGTTTTACGAGCTTGACAACATTTTACAATTATTTAATTCTTACCATCCTCGACTTCAGTTCACGATCGAAGTCGGGGGTGATAAGTTAAACTTTTTAGATTTGACTATTGTTAAAAATAAGAATGTTTTAGAATTTGACTGGTTTCATAAGCCTACGTTTTCAGGGCGTTACCTGAACTTCTTGTCGCAACACCCTGTCTCCCAAAAAAGAGGCACGATTATAGGCATGGTAGACAGAGCCTTTTTACTTTCACATCCGAGATACCATTTAAAGAATATAAAGTTTATAGTAGATATTCTTTTAGAAAATGATTATCCATTGCCGTTCATTTTTAATACTATCAATACTAGATTGAAATCGTTACTTAACAAATTTACTCGAAAACAAGATGAGCTTTCACATACAGATTCTGAGCGATGTAATTGGTTTACGATCCCATATGTACCGGGCATTTCTGAAGAATTTAGAAGAGTTGTTAAAGACCTTAATGTCAACTTATCTTTTTATAGTTTAAATAAACTTAAAAAATTCATTAAGGTACAAAAGGACATTCTCCCTATTCAATCAAACAAAAATGTAGTATACAAAATTTCATGTATGGATTGCGATGCCTCATATGTTGGCCAAACGATGAGGCAATTAAAAACTAGGATCTCTGAACATCGCAACCACATTAATAGAAACACAACGAACTTGTCAGTTATTACAGAACATAGAATGAATTTTGATCACACATTTGATTGGGATAATGTCCAAATTCTGGATAATGAGAGATATTTATCTAGGAGATTAGTGTCAGAAATGTCCCACATTAAATTACAAAAGAATGGCATTAACTCACAGAATGACACAGAATTTTTGCACCATGCATATATTACAATTTTAAATAAATTGTAATTTATACACGCGAATTCTTTCTGATTGGCTATAACTTCGACGATATTTATTCCTGCATTACTATTGGTATACACTATAGAACTTTACTTATTTTATTGACATGACTCTCTACATATTGACATCGCTTGTGTTCTGACCTATCGATTTTAACTTGTCATTCCATCATTGTCATCCGAGACCGTTAGTCTCCTCGTTTTTATATTTTTCTTTATTTGTAATTATGCGTGTGTTTTCCGTTCACTGGTGAGTTACTTTTTACAACATTAATTTTTGAAGTTCTTCTTACTTTAATAAATTGCATTCATCCACAGTGTACGGGGTTCTGACACTGTAATCAGTTAACTCGCCTTTGACACGGAAAATCTATTGCTGAAGATGGTTCAAATCTGAACCGAAACGTCCGGACCAATGTACATAACTAATAAAATGGACTTTTACGCACAAGGATCTGCGTTTTGACCCTAATCGCCTACTTTCTTATATATTCTTACAAATATATTTTTCAGATATCGATCATTTGGTCGATGTTTCCGACAATTCTAATCGGTAAACTTGCCGAGGGGCATTTAGAACGTGTGACACATTATTGTTATTGCTGAGGATGGCTCGAATGGAGCCGAAGCGTACGGACCATTGTATTTAGAATAATAAATCAAATGACTGACATCACGCACTGAGATCTGCGGTCGACCCTGATAGCCCTTTCTTCCCTTATTTTCGAATTTCGAGGGTTTTCTTTTAACTGGTTTTTTTATATGTACCTACTGTCACGTCTTTTTACTCGGTAATCACGCCCGAGACGCAAGACGGATTAAAAAGGAAGGTAAGGAGAAAAGGATGACGAGTCTCTTCAACTGGTCTTTCGCACAGTCCGACAATTATACTCAAAATCAAAGTTAGGCGTCAGACGCGTAAGCTCACGTCAACGAATTTATACCAAAATTGCGAAAACTCGAAAATAAACACGATAGCGTAATTAGTCAGACGTGCGAGAGATCGGCCAGCTCGACCTAACGGCGATGGGCGAGAGTAGGACAGCTATGAGAGTTTGAACTCGGGAGCTTCGAGGGGGGGGGGGGGGTGCGGAGGGAACTCTAGCGCCGCCGTCCGGCCGCAGGGTCTGCGAAAAGGAGGGAATCTGCGTTCCCAGCAGAGGAGTTCGGGGGGGGGGGGACTCGAGGGCGAGGGGGCCTATCAGGGCGGCGAGCGTGTGGAAACACACGCGTTATAAACATTTATTATATCAATGTTCGGCCGATAGTATTTATAAACCTTTATAAACATTTATAAACTCGAGGGCGAGAGTGGCAGGGGAAGAGGGTTTGTTAGGGCGGCCAGCGAGCGTGTCGAAACACATTCTATAAACATTTATCATATCGATGTTTGGCCGATAGTATTTATAAACATTGATTAAACATTGACTAAACATTTATAAACATTTATAAACAACATTCTAGAAGTTTATACAAGGGCGAGCGCCGACGTTTGGCTGCTGTAAGTTTATCGACAAATGTAAACGTGATAAAATTTCTCGTCGTTGACGATTTAACCGCCGCAGTGCTTTCTTTATGTTTTCTTCTAGGAAGAAACGGTGTCGATGACGATTTAACAGTCGCGGAATCCTCTTCATGTTTTTATCTAGGAAGAGACGGTGTCAATGACGATTTAACCGTCACAGAGTCCTTTTCATGTTTTTTTTTTTTCTAGGAAGAGACGGTGTCGATGACAATTTAACCGTCGCGGCGCAGAATATCCCGGCTGCGCGCGGGGTGGCGCTGCATATTGTAAAAGCGAGCGCTGATGTCCGGCTGCTAGAATGTATAAATAATATTTTTTCTAACGGTAATTATACAAATGCATCGTCGTCAGGATGATTGATCATCTTCTAGGGGTCGGGGGAAGCCACCGGGGGTCCTTAGGGGCCCCTAGGAGCCTTTCCCGATACGGGTACTTGCGCACCCGGGGTCCCGAGCACATCAGTACCGTAATCTCCGTCAGTCTTCAGGCTGGCGGAGACCGGGGAGTTCTTCGGGACTCGCGAGGTAGGCGACCTCTATAATAAGTTCGCCCGACTCGGACGGGGCCGTGAGGGAGAAGCCGTAGTCTCCCAACCGTCCACCCAGGGGTCGGGGGCGGCCTCCGGGGGTCCTTCGGGGTCTCTGGTGGGCGTCCCCGATGCGGATTTGGCGAACCCGGGGTACCCGAGCTCGGGCAGGCTGGGCTCGTAAGGTGCGGAAGCCAACCAGCCTAGGAGACGGCAACTCCGAAATCAAACTAATTCTTTCAATTTATTATGATAAGTACAAAGAAGGGAAAGAACGTACCGCCCCAGGGTGACCGGACACCTAGGACCCGGCGAGAGGAGGGTAGCGTCCCAGCCCCCCTCCCGTCGTCATCTGGCGATGGGCGACCCGGTGGGTCCGGAGCGAGCCCACCGGGCGAATTGGCAATCGCTGCCAAGGTTAAGAAAAGGAGGATATGGGATCTTTCCCTGGTCTGTCTCGGGGGACAGAGAGAACAGGAGAGAGGAGGAAATAAGACGAAGGTTTCTGAGTGAGTGGCAGAAGGTCATTGCCGGGACCATAGCGTCAGAAATGTTAGGGAAGATTAATGAGATGATGGAAGAGTCAGGAATTAGGCTGGCAGAGGAGGAATTGTATATACAGAGTTCCATGGCCATCATCGAGCTGCGGGACCGAGTAACAGAGATAAACGACGCGACCCTCCGTTACCAGAAGATAATCAAGGGGTCGCGGCGTAAACAGATAGAGTTGTGCAAGGACTTGGTGAGACTGGAGAAGGTATTGAAACAGACGAGATTGGCCACACAGATCAGGACGCACTCCCTAGTACGAGGAAAGGTGCTCACGGCCAACATGGGGGAGTCGGCCGTGGGCGAGGCAATGGAGACGGAGAAGGATCCTCCTTATGTTGTGGAGACACGGGATATCGCCGTGCAAGCGATCCCCCGTGTTAAGAATCGGGGAAATGATGCCCCTGGTAAAGGGGCATTCGGGGATCGGGGGCTTGACGGGGGACTAAGTTCCCGCGTCGAGGCCCTCGATCGGCGAGTGGAGGCACTGGTGAGGGAAGTTTGCTCCCTCATCAGAAAAAAAGGACGGTGCTCCTTCCGCTGGGGAGATTGGCGGGGGGGTAGGGACCCGGTCCAAGGAAGGAAAGCCCCCAGGATGCTGCCTTCCCCTCCGGCGGTTAGACTGGTGGGGGCGGGAGCGACCGGGGGAACGGTTGGGGGGGGGGGTGTTGTGGCCTCTGCCCCTGCCGAGCGAGTGCCCGGTCGGGGTGAGGGGGAGTCGGGATGTGCCCCTCTTGCCGTTGGGAGGAAGAAGAGGGCCAAGGCTGCGGGACCGTCCTCGCCCAAGACGAGCGGTGTCAATCACCGTCCCTGAGGGTGGGGCGGTTTCGTACGCCGACGTCTTCAGGGCCGCGAGGAAGGTCTCCCTCGCGGACCTGGGTATAAGTGGTGTGGGTTGCCGTCGGGTGGTCACTGGGGGCCTCATTATAGAGGTCCCCGGTGATAGCTTGAACGAGAAGGCAGACCTTCTGGCGGGGCGAGTAGCTGCCGTGCTGGAAGGGTCGGGGCGCGGGTCGCTAGGCCCGTCAAATGCGCGGAGATGCGCGTGACGGGCCTGGAAAATTCCGTTACCCAGGAGAAGGTGGCGACCGCTGTCGCCGCGGCTGGCGGATGCGCAGTGGGGGATGTGAGGATTGGGGAGATCCTCCGCCCCCCAAAGGGAATGGGGACGGCCTGGGTGCAGTGCCCTGCGGGCGTTTCGTCACGGGCCCTAAAGGAGGGAATCCGGGTGGGCTGGAGCAGAGCCAAGTTGGAACTGCTCCAGACCCGGCCCCTGAGGTGCTACCGGTGCCTGGACGTAGGACACGTCTGGGCCCGGTGCACCTCCTCAGTGGGCGATATTACCGCTGCGGTGTTAGCGGTCACCGAACTAGCCGCTGCCCTGCGGCGGCCCCGAAATGCCCGCTTTGTGCGGATTTGGGGTTGCCGGCTGGGCACCGGCTGGGGGGGGGGGGGGCTGGGTGTACCCGCCCTGGGACTAGAGGAATGGGAGAAAGGCGGACTCCGACGGTACAGGAGTCCGTCTCTCTGCAGGGAACCTCGGTTTCCCGGGAAGGAACGCGACAGCGGGTGGGCATTGTCGTGTATACTCAATTTGACTGTGAACGTGAACAAGTACAATTCTTTGTGCGCGGGATGTTACATCGATTTACCGCAACAAATTAAATTTAAAAAAGTGGTGATCAACGTGCAATCTATGGACAATGCATGCTTTGCGTGGTCAGTGGTGGCTGCTCTACATCCAGCCGAAAGAAATTCAGAACGGGAATCCTCGTACCCTCATTATACAACGGTATTAAATTTGCAAGACATTGAGTTTCCAATGACGTTGAATCAAATTAAAAAGTTTGAACGATTCAACGATATATCCATCAATGTGTATACCATCGAGGGACAGAAGACGTTCTCCCGATACGGCTCACCGACCGGAAGAGAGAAAAGCATGTCAATACGAAATTTAGAACACTGGCCAAAAATGAGTTTGAGAAAAATTTATATAAATTAACGAATAACGCGGTTTTCGAGAAAACTATGGAGAACGTTCAAAATCACGTTGATGTAAAATTATTAACCAAGTGGAACAGGTAGATATGGCGCGGAGGCACGGAGGTACTGAAACCAAATTTTCACAGCAGAAGCGTTTTTTCGGAAAATCTGATAGCCGTTGAACTGCGGAAATTCGAGGTTTAATTTGACAAACCTATTTACGTCGGCATGTGCATTCTCGACGTATCGAAAGTCTGTTTGTACGAATTTCATCACAAGTACATGTCTCCCCTGTATGGCGACATGTGTAGAATTATATATACTGATACGGACAGTCTGATATGTCACGTAGAGTGCGAAGATGTGTACGAGAACGAGAAACGCGATATCGCTATATTCGACACAAGCGATTACGCGATCGACAACGCGTACGACATAAGGCTTGCAAGAAGGTGCCGAGCTTGATGAAGGACGAGAATAACGGCGCGATCATGACCAAATTCGTCGGACTCAGGGCGAAGATGTATGCGTTGAAAGTGGATGGTAAAAAAGACTGTAAAAAAGCGAAAGGTGTCAAAAGCAACGTTGTAGTGCGTACTATAACATTCAACGATTACACGAGGTGTCTGCGAGACGAAATTAAAATGACCCGACCGCAGTCCTGTATACAATCGAAGTCGCACGAGGTGTACACCGTGTCCGAAACAAAAATCGCTCTGAGTCCGTACGACGATAAGCGATACATTATACCCGATTCGACCGATACGTTACCGTGAGGACATTATGGAATACCTTTGTAACGTATATATTATATGTATAAAATGTAATAGTATAACGTATGTAGTAGTATATGTATGTAATAGTATAACGTATGAATGTATGAATGTATGTACAATAGTATAACGTAACGTATTGTATTATATTACAGTATTGGAAAGAATTTTAATAAAAATATTGCACATATGTATATTTTATATTTTTATGTACTTTATGTGTATTTCATATTTCAAACACTTTACATATTATTACATATTGCATATTTTTTTATGTTAAGAATAAAATACAGTTTGCACGAATTAAATAATTGTCCTTGTGTATCCATGAGTTGTGCGATCCATCGAATCCCAGCCATTTAACGTAAACTTCGTCGCCCCTCCTGTACTTTCTCCACGAGAAACACGTCTGGATAAGTCGCGCGATGCAACTCGTGCTCGTAGATCGCTCCAGTGACGGATTTTCCACGATAGTCCTTGAGTAGATAGGTTACGGGATTGGTACGCTGCACTCTAACGATCTTAAACACCTCGGTAGTCCAATTCGGTGTGTAATCCTTCTCGAAAATTGTTTTGTATTTGCTAACGCGCACCGAGTCGCCCGCTTTAAACTTTGCCGGACCCGCGATCTTTATCGCGTTGTACAACGTAGCCGAGAGTTTTTCGGCGATCGCGGGGTTAACGTCGACGGGCCGCATGCCGATGGTACGATGCTTGCGCGCGTTGTAATCCGATACGAGTCGCGGCAAGGCGTCGACCCACTTGTAATTTCCATTGAGCGTAAACATCTTCCACATGTCGTTCTTTAACGTGCGATTGAATCGCTCGACGATGCCTTCATCACCAAATACGTGGAATCATTGATGCGGTGTTTTCTCACGAGACGTTGCACGTCGGTGTTGTAAAATTTCTTCCCCATATCGGTTTGTAGGTTACTAGGGCACTTCCCGCTATTTCGAATTATCTCAGCGATAGCGTCAGCTGTCTCACCGTCGCCTTTACCCTTGAGCGGCACGGCCCACGCGTGCTTGCTCAGTACATCGATGACGGTATGTAGTGATAGCCTTTGTTGAAACGCGAGTACGGGCGCATCTCAACAATATCAGCTTGCCACAGGTCATCGTACCCTCGCACTATGACGTGTCTTCGGGGAAAATTTCTTCTCGCCGGTGCGTGCAATTCGTCCATCAACCGATGCTTTTCGATATTTTTACGTACGGGATTTTAACGGTCTCATGTTTCGTTGTCGTTTCGTTGTCATCACTTAACTGTACAAATCGCTGTCGCACCGTTTAATTTATAATAAGCCCGGCTTCGCGAAGTGTCTCAATAATCGACATGATCTCGTTGGGCATTGTTGCCGGCTTGGCGCAAAGCGTCGAGCAATCGCAGACGATCCACCAGCTCGTTGGGGTCATCCCAGTGCACGTAGTCGATCTTATTGTCGGTTAGCGTCATCGCGCGAGGCGCGATTCCTTTCCGGATTTTTTCTTCTTGGATTCGGTCGATATCAACGGTGAGATTACACATTGATACTTGTTGCCCAGTACTCGCTCGCGAGGATCGTGCATGAATTTATGAGCACTCGTTTCCAACAGCATGCTCTTGTACTTTTGCTTATCGTCCTCCGTGTAGATCTTATTATCGGGTACTCTCTTGAAGATCAACTCGTAAATATCGGGTGTGCCGGCGTATCGTACGCCGCCGATATAAATGTTATCCACGTTATCCACGTCAGAACGTTTATTACCGAGCATCATTTCATTCTTGCCGAGATAAACGCCGTACACGGTGTCTATCAGTGGATCGGCGCACAGTGGGAAGAAAACTCATGTTTTGGGACAAAATTAAAATTGAAATGAAATCAAGACTTTAGAAAGTTTTACGCAAAAACGAAGGATGAAAAAAAAATGAAAAAGTTAAGAAAGCGACAAATTCAAAGAGACCTTCAGTCCAAGCTGTCATTAACTGTTCGAGATCGCGAATGCTCGAGATCACGAATGCTCTTGAATTATATTCTTATTCGCATTTAGACGACTGTGTCATGAGTCACAGCGGCAGTGTAACGCGATATTTATTCAGCGGGCCACCTAAGAATTATCTCCGTACGACGCTGAGTCACTCTGATTCTCCGGCACGGTCTTTTCGACGATCGATACTCTAATTTCAAAGACAATGACTGTACGCACTTTCGGTCTATATTTCAGTTCCAGAAGCTTCTATTCCATGACACTTTGACCTTAGCTAAGCAGTAGTCATCCCTGGCGCGTTCTTTGTCTCGAGTGGGTATAAAAACCCGTAGAACTTACGGCGCGTCGCCATTCGTCAACAGTGTGTCAGTAGGTTAAGATCTGTCATCGATCGATATTGTGATGGTCAGTTCTCATTCACGCGCGGGCTATCCAACACTATTCAAATCATCAAAATCGGTTAAACTTTTCTTGAGATATCGATGTATACACAAACACGCGCACGCGTATACACACAGACATGAAAAAAAGTTGTTTTTTTACATGTTTCAATTTGTAAGATTTCAAAAAACATGTTTCTAAAACATAAAAAACTTAATTATTTTTCACAGATACAAAGCTTCCTTTACGAAGAAGCGATTAACTTTGACATGTTTTTTTTAATGTTATAATAGAAATTATTAAATAAGCAGTACCACGAGAAAGTACAAATATTCACGAGTATTTAAAAAAAAAATTTATTTTAATTGGTTAAGTTTTGTGTTGTAGGCAGATTTTTGTCCAAAAACGTGAGTTTTCTTCCCACTGTGCGGCGCCCAAAACAGACGCGATATAAACTCGGCTCAGTGGACCCAAGTGACTTTGCAACGTTTCTATAAACATTTCTCGACCCTCCGACGTTTGCAACTGCTTTCGAACGGTCGTCCCGAACGAGTCGTCCGCGGTTTTGAAAACATCCACGTTTGCGAGTAATTCGGGACTTGTATGTTGCACAGTTTTCGTCGGTGTAGAGGTTATCGGTAGTACTTTCAATCGTTTCGATTTATTAGATTTACGCGGTGTCGATAACAGATCCGACCAGGAGTCTAATCGTTCCCTCTTTCTCTTTGGTAGTATTCTCCTCCTCCTCCTCCTCCTCCTCCCCGCGCTGTTGAACGGGTAACGTTTCCATCCCCGCGTCAGCGACGCTTTCCGACGCTCCGCCTTCTTCACCGCGATCAAGCTCGAGTTGTCGACGATCTTTTGCAATGGCCCGATGAGAGGCTTAAAGTGCGTGTCCAACTCAATGTCCTTCTTGAACTTACCGGTCTTCAAAGCACGAAGTTTCTTGCGAATCGAATCACTCGTTTTCGCAATCTCTTTGACGATCTTTTTGCGTTCGCGAATATTCTCGCTCCCGTCGATCGCAGCCATCGCGGGAAAACAAAGCAGAGTGTCGATCTCTATAACGCTAATATTTCACCTTCAACGACGCATCGGCGACGACTGACCGCTTTTGCGGTATCGCAAACACATTAAATTCTTTTCTGTATCGGCCGTTCGAAAGCGCGCTGTCCTTGTCTATCACAGCGAATCCGTACTTTTGCTGCCAACAATCGTGGCACAATGAGTAAAATTCATCGTACGGCATGTCGGTATTTACGTGATCGTTGTACACGTGTTTCAAATTGGTACCATCCTGTTTGAACAAGAACAGCAGATTCGCGTTGTCGCGTATCAGAGGTATTCTCGCATACGTCTGACAGAGATAAAAGCAGTCGAGTGCCTGCTCATTGAAAGATACTCCCTCACGGCGTTTTGCTTATCGCACGTCACGTCATCAAAGACGAAGATTGAGTTTGGACGCGCTCGGTGGAATGACGTCACTGTTATTTGAGAACGTAAAGTAGCCGATTTCGTCGATCGATGTCAACAAATTCTTCAAATATCGATATTTTGGCTGTTGCAGCGATTTCGAGTACACGTACACGTTTTCAAAACGTACACCGTGCGGACTTTCCAACAAGCTTATCAAGACGTTGGTTGTACCGCAATTAGAGGGGCCGCAAATAATCGCGCGTATAGTAGTCGGTAGCATCGTACCGTGCCTGCGTTTCTCCACTTTGCCCCTCATCGACCGTAATCTGTCGTCGCAATTGGTCACGCAAATCGCCAACGGTTGTCGCACGAATCTCATTTTTTCCACAATGTCGACTCTCTGGCTGACTCGAACGCCTATTTATAGGCGAGCGGAACCGCGAATCGCTCAGTAGTAAAAATGTTCGTCCTACTGTCGAGACCTTCGGATATTCGCGACTTGAGCGCCGAACAGCTGCAATTTGTGCTGAAAGACATTCTGTTGCAAATGTGCGGCTATCACGTCCACTATGGGTGGGACAAGCTTCCGGAATATATAAAGGCGGATTTGGAGGTTTAGACATATCGTCGCTGTTACGAGCATTACAATCAACCGTGAAAGCGAACTCACGTCGACGGTCCCGCGCCATTGATAAAGAATTGCGTCGAATGTCAACGAAAAAAATTGGTAGAGGCCTGTTAAATCGTGCGATAAGCGCACTTCCGATCGAATTGCATATTCCCGGCTATCAATTTTGCGGTCCGAAAACTTGTTTACAAGAACGATTGGTAAGAGGTGATCCGGGTGTAAATCCATTGGACGCGGTGTGTCGCGAGCACGACATAGCTTATTCGTGTAGCCGCGATCTCGCTGAAAGACACGCGGCGGACAAGATACTCGTCGAGAGAGCGCTAGGACGCGTCATCGCGAGAGATTCGGCTCTCGGAGAGAGAGCGGCCACTACAGCCGTCTGGAAGCGGAAGCTCGGAATGGGCTTAAAAAAAAAATAAACGAAAACGAGGAAAAAGCTGACGAAAAAATACTTCCGACGGCGAAACGAGGTGGCGTATTGCCGATTCTATCGCTGTTGAGAGTTCTTGGTTCTCTGGCTGGCGGAGCGGCCGGAATTACATCGGCGGTGAACGCTATCAAAGCCGCGCAGCGTAAGCTGGAAGAGATGCGTCACAATCGCGCCATGGAAGGTCGCGGACTTTATCTCGCTCCGTTCAAATATAGACAAGAACTGTATCCCGGTTCGTACAAACGCGACCGAGGAGTAGCATCGAAAATAATAAAAAAAACGTCGAAAAGTCGTTAAATATGCCCGCGAGTATTACGACTAACGTACGAATCGCCTGGGGGTGCGTTCGGGGAGACGCTATTAGCGCTACCTAGCGCTACTGGCTGTTTGCGGAGCTCTATGATAGCGCTATCAAACGCTGTCGTAACGTCATTATTGGTAGTGTTATACGTCATAACTACTTGCTACCAACGCTCTTCCTTCCGAAGTAGTGCATTAATAGCGTTAGCGTTTACAAGCTCTATGAACAGCGCAATAGTGAATGGTAGTGAATTGCCGCGTTTGAAGCAAAATAGTTTGGCGGCGGCAAAGTTCGCCGATAATTTTCTCTTTCAAAAATAGCAAACAATAAATACTCAGCACTTGTTTTCAAAATACGATCACTTTATTAGCATTACTAATATCTTTTCTTTTACAAAAGAAAATAAAATTTATCTTAAAATGTTATTCCTGACCATCATACGTAACAAAAATAAAATGTAATTCACTGTATAACCGTCAGATATCAGACTTTTTTCTCTCTTACTTATCAAGAGACGCGGTAGCGTTTCACGCCAAGTATATTATTAAAATTAACAAAATTATTTTTTAACAAGATATTTTTTAACAAAATACAAGAGAGATACATCCTTTTGTAAGCGATTCATATCCTCCTTTCATAATATAATGTATATAATATTATTAATTAATTATTTTTTTTATTTTAAGTGAGATGCTACAGCGTATCTTTTACAGAAAGAAGAACGCTTCTCCAGAAATAAATCACTGAATTCTTTTAATAAGTCAATATTATCGAAAGATTTAAATACTGGAGAAGAAAATAGATTTTTCTGATTATAATGATACAACATTGATGCACAGATATGCACTTGACGCATATATATGCATATATGTCTCTATTTTTCTGCCCAATTTATGTCATTCAGATACGTCGTCGTCGTTGTCGTCGTCGTCTTTTTCTTCGCAAAGTCTTAAAAAATCTTGTCGGTTTGGCCTACTGTGCCGCTAGAGGCGCTCGTCACAAGTAAATGAGAGCCGTGTTAAGCGGCAAAGTTTACTGAATTCAAATTTTTTAAACATCTGTAACCAATGTTCCGCAGTCACTGACCGCAATACATTCCGCAACTTATTTCGCACCTGTCCCGCACCTATTCCGCACCTATTCCGCATCTATTCCGCATCTATTCCACATCTATTCCGCATCTATCCCGCATCTATTCCGCACCTATTCCGCATCTATTCTGCACCTATTTTACACACATTTCGCACCTATTACGCACATATTCCGCACATATTTCGCACCTATTCCGCACATGTTCCGCACCTATTCCGCACATATTTCGCACCTTTTCCGCACATGTTCCGCATCTGTCCCGCACATGTTCCGCACTTATTCCGCACATGTTTTGCACATATTCAGCACGCTCAGCACCTATTCCGCACATGTTCCGCATCTATTCCGCATCTATGCTCTCCTCTATTCCGCACCTCATGCTCTCTCACGCTTCCTGTCGCTCTCTCACGCTTTTTGTCGCTTTCTCACGCTACCTTTCGCTCTCTTACGCTTCCTGCTTCTCTCTCACGCTACCTCTCGCTCTCTTATGCTTTCTGTCGCTCTCTCACGCTTTCTGTCACTCTCTCTGCACGCTTCCTGTCGCTCTTTCATACTTTTTATCGCTTTTTCATGCTTTTTCACGCTACCTTTCGCTACCTCTCGCTCTCTTACGCTTTCTCTCGCTCTCTCGCGCTTTTTGTCGCTTTCTCGCGCTCTCTCACGCTTTCTCTCGCTCTCACGCTTCCTGTCGCTCTCTCACGCTTTTCATTGTTTTCTTTTACTTTCTTATGTGCTGTCTCATTCTTTCACGCTCTCGTGAAGTCGTAATCAATAGTGTATTAACAATAGAAAAAGTTTGGAGTTGTCTATTGTATAATTACGGAGGGCTACACCTCCCCGCAAACAGAGGTAGGTGGGGGTGGACCTTGGTTTGTGTAAAAAGTTGCAAACCCGAACAGTACTCCATAATTATACAATAGACAATTCCGAATTTTTCCTGTCGTTAATACACTATATATATATATATATATATATATATATATATATATATATATATACACTGGGCAACAAAATTATCGCAACAAAAATTTACGTCAAAAATTTGCCCAACTTCAAATAAGCATAACTCCGCGAAAAATTGTCATATCTAAAATATTTTTTTTTCATTTTAAAGGGTGAAGTCTGTACTTTAAGAAACTATCGTTAAATTTTGAAGTTAGCCTTTCCCCCTCCCGCCGTTCTTCCAAAAGTAAGGACGTGTTACGTCTTTAAAAAATTGCATACTTTGACACATTCTACGGAGTAAAATGCATTTTTTTCGTAACTATTATGGCAACCACCGTAAAATATGGATTTTTCCCTGCAAATTGAAAAAAAAATTAAGTCTGTACGATTTTTTTTCGCCGAGTTATGGCTTATCAAAGATACCTATGCATTTTTATGCATTCAATTACCGCCAACATTAGTATTACCCGATGAACACTATGGGGAGGTTATTGGTACGATTTTTCTTATCGTGTATGTGTGTGTGTGTGTGTGTTTGTATGTGTGTGTGTGTGTGTTAGCAGAGATTTGCGCAAACTAATTTTTATTCAAACGAGACACTGTTACGATTTCGTCTTTTGTTTTCCGAATGAGCAATACAATACAGTGACTGCAATACTGTGAAGTTACTTACGGAAGTAATGTACTGTGAAGTTACTTACTTCAGTATTACAAAACTTCACAGTATTGCAGTTACTGTATTAATGTATTGTATTGCTCATTCGGAAAACAAAAGACAAAATCGTAACAATGTCTCGTTTGAATAAAAATTAGTTTGCGCAAGTCTCTGCTAACACACACACACATACACGATAAGAAAAATCGCACCAATAACCTCCCCATAGTGTTCATCGGGTAATACTAATGTTGGCGATAATTGAATGCACAAAAATGCATAGGTATCTTTGATAAGCCATAACTCGGCGAAAAAAAATCGTACGGACTTAATTTTTTTTCAATTTGCAGGGAAAAGTCCATATTTTACGGTGGTTGCCATAATAGTTACGGAAAAAATTCATTCTACTCCGTAGAATATGTCAAAGTATGCAATTTTTTAAAGACGTAACACGTCCTTACTTTTGGAAGAACGGCGGAAGAGGGGAAGGCTAAATTCAAAATTTAACGATGGTTTCTTAAAGTACAGACTTCACCCTTTAAAATGAAAAAAAATTCTTTCAGATATGACAATTTTTCGCGGAGTTATGCTTATTTGAAGTTGGGCAAATTTTTGACGTAAATTTTTGTTGCGATAATTTTGTTGCCCAGTGTATATATATATATATATATATATATATATGGGCAGATCCATTACTTTTCGACCAAAAGTTGCGGGGGTGGGTCACCGATTTTGATGTCGATTTTTTTCCTCGAAAGTACACTAGAAAAGGAGATGATCCTGAAAATTTGAGCCCGATTCGATCAAATCCGGCCGCTGGAGAATTTTTTGAATTTTGAAAAAAGTCGATTTTTCAGGTCATTTTCAAAAATTTATATCTCAGCTTCTATATAACTTAGAGACTCGTTTGAGGCCGCATTCTTTTCTGTAAACCCTCTACTTTTAAGGAAAAAATTGGTTATTGGTTTACACTCAAGTCCGGCTTCACGGCGAGCTGCTAACTAAACCACTGTTTTAGAGAAATTTTGCTTATTTTTGAAATGCTGTCATATCTACAGTTTTTGAAGTAGAGGGTTGATCAGCAGCTGATATTTTTTGTTCAGGTATACTCTGAAGAAATCTACCCACTTTTTACTTGATTGCTTCTATTTCGTTAAGTTATGGCCATCTAAAGCCGATCGATTTTCGAAAAATCGCCATTTTCAGATAGCCAGAACTTTTTTCTTTCAACTTGAAATCCTTTGAAATTTTCAGGGAATATACTTCATTATATCCTTAAACAACCCTGAAAATTTCAATTTTGGAATAAAAGTGGTTTCCGAGTTATGAAATTTTTAAAATGTCAACTTTTCGATTTAATATGACATTTTTTGTGGTTTTATCATTAATTTTGTAAATTTAATGTAAATAATTGATATTTTTCGGAAAATATATTCGAAAATAAGGAGCAAAACGAATTGTTTGAGAAAATTGAGGGAAAAAATTAATATTTTTTATTTTGATTTATTTGTTTAAAATTGTTCAAAGTTTATAGCACTAACGTTAATACTGTTATTTTTAATGTTTATTGTTAAAGATGGTATAATTTTATATGTTATAATATGAAATACACATGTTTTACTTATTCTATTTATACTACTTGAATTTAAAAATTTTTTTTGTTTATCGAATGAAGTTATGCCCATTTTTATGGTGTTTTCATTTATTTGCTTATAACAATAGGTGCAGTCTTGTCTCTTTAATGGTCGAAACGCTGTTAAAATCTTTTTTTTAGACGCCTTTGACTTTTTTGGACTTTAGTATCAGGAACCCATAATGCTCTATAAATTGTAATTATTAATGATTCTATAATAGATGGATTTAGACATCAAATTGTACTATTTTAAATAAATATACCTGATGCTAGTTAATTCTTCAGAAACATACTCATACATTTCTAATGGATTAGTATGTTTCTGAAGAATTAACTAGCATCAGGTATATTTATTTAAAATAGTACAATTTGATGTCTAAATCCATCTATTATAGAATCATTAATAATTACAATTTATTATAGAGCATTATGGGTTCCTGATACTGAAGTCTAAAAAAGTCAAAGGCATCTAAAAAAAGATTTGACAGCGTTTCGACCATTAAAGAGACAAGACTGCATTATTGTTATAAGCCAATAAATGAAAACACCATAGAAATAGGCATAACTTCATTTGATAAACAAAAAAAAATTTTTAAATTCAAGTAGTATAAATAGAATAAGTAAATATGTGTATTTCATATTATAACATATAAAACTATACCATCTTTAACAATAAACATTAAAAATAACAGTATTAACGTTAGTACTATAAACTTTGAATAATTTTAAACAAATAAATCAAAATAAAAAATATTAATTTTTTCCTTCAATTTTCTCAAACAATCCGTTTTGCTCCTTATTTTCGAATATATTTTCCGAAAAATATCAATTATTTACATTAAATTTACAAAATTGATGATAAAACCACAAAAAATGTCATATTAAATCAAAAAGTTGACATTTTAAAAACTTCATAACTCGGAAACCACTTCTATTCCAAAATTGAAATTTTCAGGGTTGTTTAAGGATATAATGAAGTATATTCCCTGAAAATTTCAAAGGATTTCGAGTTGAAAGAAAAAAGTTCTGGCTATCTGAAAATGGCGATTTTTCGAAAATCGATCGGCTTTAGATGGCCATAACTTAACGAAATAGAAGCAATCAAGTAAAAAGTGGGTAGATTTCTTCAGAGTATACCTGAACAAAAAATATCAGCTGCTGATCAACCCTCTACTTCGAAAACTGTAGATATGACAGCATTTCAAAAATAGGCAAAATTTCTCTAAAACAGTGGTTTAGTTAGCAGCTCGCCATGAAGCCGGACTTGAGTGTAAACCAATGACCAATTTTTTCCTTAAAAGTAAAGAGTTTACAGAAAAGAATGCGGCCTCAAACGAGTCTCTAAGTTATATAGAAGCTGAGATATAAATTTTTGAAAATGACTGAAAAATCAACTTTCTTCAAAATTCAAAAAATTCTCCAGCGGCCGGATTTGATCGAATCGGGCTCAAATTTTCAGGATCATCTCCTTTTCTAGTGTACTTTCGAGGAAAAAATCGACATCAAAATCGGTGACCCACCCCCGCAACTTTTGGTCGAAAAGTAATGGATCTGCCCATATATATATATATATATATATATATATTGCAGGCGGTATCGCTGTGCGTGTACTTGGCACGAGACACTATATACCATGTCTCTCTCTCTCTCTCTGTGTGTGTGTAATGCGTAAAAAAATTTTTTTTGAAAGTGATCAATAAATGCAAAATCTACTAGTTTTACCTTAGCGATCTGAGTAAAACCACTTGCAGCTTCAGCATGACCAAGATTGGATTTTACAGAGCCAATCATTAATGGAGTTTTTCTATTCTTACAAAAGACATTATAAATAGCACTGATTTCCTGAGGATCGCCGACTTTGGTAGCGGTACCATGTGCTTCAATGTAATCCAAGCAAGATGTCGGTATTCCGCACTCATCGTAAAATTCCATTAGCAAAGCACTTTGCATACGTAACGATGGATATGTTATTCCTTCTTTTTTGTAACCATCATTGTTTGTCTTGATATGCGGACATATAGCATAAATCCTTTTCGCATTCTTTGCTTTTTGGAGGTATATTACTCCCATTGTTTCGCTACGTGAATAACCGTTTGCAGCAACATCAAAAGGTCTGCAATAACCATCGGGTGACAAAACACCTGAGAGATAAAAAATATATATGATATACATCTTTCAATATAGATATATATATATATATATATATATATATATATATATATATATACATATATTACAATATACAATACATTATAGGTACATACATACATACATACATACATATATATACATATACATCCCGCTTCTTTCGGGACATTGAATAATAAAAGCAAAAATGTTCAAATTAATCAAACTGACCGGTCATTATGCATAATGCCCACAGATAAGTGGAAAATGTGATTAACATATTAAAATATCTTTCTAAAAAGAATGGCAGTCTGTCTATAATTTCAACTTTCGGTAAATGTCTACAATTAGGGCCCCAACGAGAAATAAATTGAAAAGAGGTAAATTCTATGTATTTTTGCCGCTCGAATCCAAAACTGTTGATAAAATTTGGGGGCCGCTAGAATTTTTTAAGATATTGTTAAGAAAATAAGAAAAAAACTCTAAACTCGGATATTTGGTTTTTTTATTTATTAAATACGGATTAATTATTACTCATTGTCGGTTGTGTTCTTTTCCGGTGGAAAAAATTTTCCGATGACTTCGAAAAAAGCAACTATTCTGTCGTTAAACTTGTACATAGGTTAGATGACGTGCTTTAAACAATTAAATACTTTTAAAGCGCGTCATCTAACCTATGTAGGTTAGTGACGCGCTTTAAACAGTTAAATACTTTTAAAGCGCGTCATCTAACCTATTGTAGGTTAGATGACGCGCTTTAAAAGTATTTAACTGTTTAAAGCGCGTCATTAATCTATGTACAAGTGGCTCGATTGTTGGTCGAACACTGTGACGTTATGATTTTTATGAGAACACGAGAATTATGTTTACTGTGCAAGGTGAAGCAAGGTCTACGGTCTACCCCACAAAGTCATTAACTTTTGGAAATAATAATTTTATGTCAATATTTACTACAATATCTTAGTAAATACAAGCGTCCCCCAAATTTTATCAACAGTTTTGAATTCGGGGGGCAAAAATACATAGAACTCTTTTTAATTAATTTCTCATTGGGGCCCTAATTGTAGACATTTACCAAAGATTTCAAAACAATAACCACATGTAAATCTACCACATACTAAAATTGGACACTTCGTAAGATCACCAAAAGCCCCCTACGCAAGCTTAAGATTGCCGGAAAAATCAACTCAAATAAGGTGATTTATCAAAATGACCATTTAGCATTGGGAAATATGCATAATGACCGGGAAATTTGATTAATTCTATTAATCATTTTGACCGAACAAATTGGGAATTATGCATATTGCCCGGCCATTATGCATAATGCCCAATTTATCAAATTGCCAGTAACATATACATATATGTTACGGGCAAAGTCCGCATGGTGTGCAGTGTCGGCATTGCTCGGGCAATATCAGCATTGCACAAAGTAGTTTATAATAGTTTATTAAGTAACATATATATATAGAATAGTATACGCAGAGAAATTAAAAGATTATCTGTCTCCAAGGAAATAACATTTCATTTGGCAAACATTTTATTACAAACGTTTTTACTAAATTTACACCGCTCTGTTTATTGTTCGCGAATGACAAAAATGTAATCCTTTAATTTTTATGCTCATTATATTACAAGATTAATTAGTTTCAGTAAAAGTACCAAGACGAGCAAATTGCAGATTTACAGTTGAATTAAGACATAATTGTACAGCCCCAATTATCGCGTCTTCGCATTTGCCCGACATGATGTAATGATAACCAAGTGTCATGGCATAAAAAGTAGAGCTGCAAGCTGTATCGATTGCATACGATGGTCCCTTCAGATCCAAATGGTGTGAAATCATGTTTGCCATTGTAGATTTATGACATCCAGTAAGATTCAAACCACCCATCTAATTGCAGGAAGTTAACGATTACAAATTCTCGCACATGAATGATAAATTCAATAATCTCTTCTATTACATTGTCAATTAATTTTTCTCTACCTCAAGATCCTCATACAAAAATTTAATTTGCGTCTCAGAATAGGATGCTGCTATGATCACGGCAGTATTTTTTCCTTGCAACTGCTTTGGATTGATACCGGCATCGATAATTGCCTCATAAGAATGTTCCAGTAACATTCTAGTCTCAAGTCCGAGTGTGTGTGCTTGCTCGAAAGATAATCCGAAGAAATCCGCATCAAACTTATTCAAATTATTAACTATTCCCATACGACTTGGTACATCCGGATGGTCTAATGTACAATTTCAAACAAAACGTTATCCTTCTCGTTCACTTTTTTATATAAAACTTTAAGTTTAAAATACTAATATACAATCAAATTACAACCCAGACAGCACCATGTTCAAAAGCGGGACATAAGACGTCTAAAAAACGTTTTTTAGCCATCTTTTTCGTAAGACATCTAAAAGATGTCTAAAAGATGTCTAAAAGATGTCTAAAAGATGTCTAAAATATGTCTGAAAAGAGAAACCCCGTAATCGGCCAGGACTGGATCTTGATGATTGCCTATAATATTTATTTTTGAGTGAATTTTATGCACAATTCTTCGCCTTGGCAAACGTTACTTTCGGACATAACGCAGTATTAACCAAAACTAGAATGGCACAATCACATAATTAAATTGATATAAAAAAAGGGTGCAAATTAGAAACTTGCACACTTTGCTTCCTCATCATTACAGATCACCACCATTGCTCCTATTTCATTTTGCTCGCAAAGCTTCTCTTATGAGGAAACTTGTATTTTATTTGATGGATAATTATTAGTATTTATTTGTTTGGCTTCCTCATAGACGAAGCTTTATGAGCGAAATAAAATAGGAGCAATGGTAGCAATCTGTAATGATAAGGAAACAATGTGCAAGTTTCTAATTTGCACACTTTTTTGAATTTTAAATTTAACCTTTTTTATGGATTGAAAAGTCAGCTTAGTAACACAAGTGGGGTTTTACAATTGACGCAATCTCAAATCGATGTTGACTTTGGGAGTTCAGGTTACATGGTCCATATATGGACTTAGCATATGGACCTTTAATCGCGTATAAAGCTGGATCTAATCAACTAAATCTTAAGAAATTATATATAAAATAGGAGTAGAAAAGACTAAAGAACATAGTAAAATTAAAAATAACCTAATATCTTAAAATTTGCGGAAGTTAGAGCTGCCACAGACATTTTTTCAAAAAATTTGAAATTTTATAAAAAGTGAACCCCTTTACTGATCATCGCCGAATTCAATACCAACCTTCCTTTAATGATACTCTACATTAAAAAAAAATTGAGCCCGATATCTCAAAATTTGCGGAAGTTAGAGCAACCACAGACATTTCTCAAAAAATTCAAAATTTGGATTGAAAAGTCAGCTTAGTAACACAAGTGAGGTTTTACAATTGACGCAATCTCAAATCGATGTTGACTTTGGGAGTTCAGGTTACATGGTCCATATATGGACTTAGCATATGGACCTTTAATCGCGTATAAAGCTGGATCTAATCAACTAAATCTTAAGGAATTATATATAAAATAGGGGTAGAAAAGACTAAAGAACATAGTAAAATTAAAAATAACCTAATATCTCAAAATTTGTGGAAGTAGAGCAACCACGGACCTCAAATCCGCACATACACACACACACACACACACACATGCGCGCGCGCGCGGACATTTTGAAAAAATGTGATTTTTCGACGTTTTAGAACATTCTAAACACGTTGGCAAAAAAACTAAAAAAAAAAAAATTATGAAAACAAAGCTTCCTCTATAAAGAAGCAAAAATAATATTATAGGCACTCAAGATCCTGATCGATTACGGCGTTTCTCTTGTAATTTGATTGTGTGTCATGTACGGTCGTATTTTCACTTATGTATTTATTGAATACTAATATAATTATTGCAGAAGAGATGGCATATCATTTATCAGCCAATCAGGCATGAATGCAGAACTATCGTGCATATGAAATAATCACCTGTCTTCCATCGCCCATGATCTGCTCTAACAAGGTCTTTTTTATTAAAAAGATTTTCTCGTAACTGATTCATATTGTCTGAACCTGGAAATCTACCAGCAATACCAGAAATAACGATCTCCTCGCCGGGGTGAATATTCCACAATCTATATGCTTCTGTGTCATCCATGATTTCTATTATTTTCTCGGATAATCTAGAAAAGTGCTGCTATATGTGTATTTTATATACTTCTTTTACTTACTTAATTACCATACTGTCAACTGTACCTGGTCTTGATGTTCGTAGTATCACTATGAAATCGTTTTAGTTCTGCGGAGAAATGATTCTCATCACTTTATAGACCGATTCGAATGACTATTGTAATGTAAACCAGCCATTTATATAGCGTTTCTAAGCTTCCGTTTTTGTAAGTTGAATTTAAAGCATTTCCGTTTAAGGCAAAAAAGTAAGGGAAGGGATAGGAGAAGGAGGTGAGGGAAGAGAGAAGGAGAGCGAAATATAGTATCTACGCATAAAAAATATAATCTACATTTTTTAATAGATCTTAGGTTATGTATACCCACAACTAGAATATTATTTGCTAATTATATGTACTGTTTAATTCCAAATTATTTATTGTTTAACTAAAATAGTTTTTATATTTGTTCAAGAGTATTCCTACTTAATGAACTTTCTCTACGGATTTTATGATGTAAAAATTAATATAAATAAATTGAGTTAATTAAAGACGCATACATACATAATATATATAAATAACGTACAAAGAATTTACTAATGATATACGTGGTATGTCTAGAAAGTAATGAGACTGAATTTTTTCTCAACAATTGGTACTATAAAAATGAGACTTCAGTAGACCAAGATCTACATTTATACTCTACTTTCAGTTAAAATTTCAATTTGATATCATTAAAGATGCCAATTCATGAGACGCTGAAAATGAACGTCAACAAGGTGAACAAGGTGAACGTGGTGGTTTCGCTTTGACGCTAGCGTCAAAGAAACAAAGTTGAATTTGTTTAATATTCAGCGTCATCGCTGAATCGTCGTTAATCTTCCTAGTACAATCAAACATAGACTTCGAAATACGTAAAATATTAATTATTTTCAAGTAATATCTTCACACAAGTAACATTTTAATAATATTTCAATGATATATATATATAAATAAAAAATATTATTTCAGAAGATTTTTGCTTACTGAAAATGAGGGTCGAGCGTCAACGTGAAAAGGCACCTTTAACACATGTGATTTTACAATCATTTGTATAATTGTATGTTTGAGTGACGCGTCACGAAAATGGAACATAAGAAAATCGAGTAGCGTTATACGACTAAATTCTGTGTCAAACTTCACAAACTTACAGAGATCAAGTTCTATCCCGGACATAAGTTTTTAGGCGGCACAAGGCATTTTTAGATGGCCGTGAAACTATGAAAGATGAATCCCGTTCTGGATCTCCCCCCTACCAATGACATAAACAATCAGGTGATTTAAATTTAATTTAATTGATCGCCATAAAAAATTTTACGTTTTACTGAGTTATTACTTGATGTCTCTAGTTGCATTGTTAGGTGACTGTGTTACACGAGCAGTTCAAACTGATGTGTGTTTCAAATATGCGTACCAAACAAGAGCAGTGATTGAATTTATTACTGTGGAAGAAATTAGTTCTATTGAAATCCATTCGCATTTCAAAAATGTTGTTATTATAAACATTTCTGAGACGCAAACAGGTTTCAATGGTTCAGCAGAAAAAACAATTCAGCGAGCAATCAATAATTTTTTTAAATAACTCTTTATCTTTATTTCTTCTCTAGATCCAAGTATAGAAACCAATAAAAAATTGTTGCACGCTCATTGAGCTGTTTTCCCCGCTTAACATCGAATGTGTTCCCGGATACCGCCTTTGCAACTTTTTAACCTTTTCTAATTTACGAGACATTGCGCTACTGTATGTTAATTTTATCGGACTGCTCAGACATTCTTGAGTTTTTGTTTTAAATTTTAAATTTAAAGATTTAATTTATTTCAGAAAATAAGTTTCTACAAATTCTATACTCCTTAGTTCTATTAATTATTAATCTACAATGTGGTCAACAATGATCGCCAAGCTTCGGAAGAAAATAATGCAAAGATAACTTTACTAATATATTAACTACCACCCATATATAACTAACATTCAATCTTGTTGAAAAACTATTAAAGAGAGTAAACATGTGTTTTTGTAATTTATATTTTTTATAATATAAAACATCGAAAAATATTTACCCTTACAAACCCTTCCTCAATGATCTTCTCCTTCACATATATTGTAAACTTTATAGACAATACACATGTAGTAGGCGGTAGCCTCTCCCTCTGTGGCAGAGATGGATGAGGCTGAAACCTCGATTCGCGTGAGAAGTTGAAAACCCGTACGATGCTACCCAGAGAATCATCGCGAAGCGAAGTCCATCCCAGCCCTGCTTATAGAGCAAAACGAGGTCTATCATTGTACGGTTCAGGTTTTCAACTTTCCGAATAAACTAAGATCCACTCCCCCGCCTACATGTATACTGTTTATACACACATATTAGTAAATTACTTCCCTTAGCATTGACACAAGCTGTTATATTTCTTAAACCTTTTTGTTCGTAACTTTTTAATAAACAACAAGTGACGGCTAAAATTTTCTGAAGTAAGTTACTCCGGAGGATAAACTCTATAATATATGTAAAGCAGAAGATCATTCAGAGGGAGAGGGGGGGGGGGGGTCCGTAAGGGTAAATATTTACCAAAACATTATTAGATGACGGGGTTTTTTAAAATAAAAGTATCATGCTATTCGTATTAGAATGACACAGCGGAAACGACGAATCAATTATTTATTGGTAATGACTCGTATAATAGTCAATTTATGTTAATAATATGCGGCAGAACGTCATTTGACTCTAACGCGAATAAATCACATAAACATAACTACTTTTCTAAAACGTAAATTCAGTGAAATAATAAATATAATAAATATTCAGTGAAATAATAAATTTATATCACATGGTATAGAAGACACGATTAGTAAATAATTTTATACTAGCTTCTATAGTCTTAACTTGCGTGTCAAAAAAAATAAGTAGCATTTTTTATTTTAAGTAATATTTCTCCTTTTCTCTTTCTCTTAAATATGTTAAAATATTGTATGTGCATGTGTTATTTAAAACACATATACAAACATTAGACGTTTATTTCATCGACTACAATTGGCAAATAATCATCGTAACGATTTGACCATTGGTTTTGGTCCGATTGATCATCAAGACGTTAGTAATTTTTGATACTGATATATGTATATAAGCATCTCATTTTTAAATAATTTAAATTAAATATCGCAATAAATTTAACAATTTAATTTAATTTAAATTATTTAAAAATGAGATGTTTATATATATAAGTATCAAAGATTATTAATGTCTTGACGATCAATTGGGCCAAAACCAATGGTGGAATCGTCACGATGATTATTTGCCAATTGTAGTCGAGGGATGTCTAATGTTTATTATATCGTTGGCGAATTACGAATATACTTTCGGTTCACATATACAAACATATACACGTACAATAACAGAAAAAATACAAAGGCATCTCTTTACCCATACAGTACATGATATCATTCGAATGTTCGGTACTCGTACTGTAAATATACGTGCCGTATATAACATACTTCGAACATTTCTATAACATCTCTAGTAGTATATTATTTCTCATAAGTTTTCAGGAAGTACTTGTAATATTTTACAGTAGTATATTACTTTTCATAAATTTTCGTATACTACTCAGAATATACAGGGGTAAGTCATTAATCGATGCAAGCAAATATCTCGAAAAATATGGAAAATATGGAAAAATGTTTTAAACAAAAATTGTATGGTTTAAAGGGGGACACATGATTCCGATATGATAGTCCAGTCAAATTAGATCAAAATATAGCAAATAGAAAAAATAACCGGTAAAAAGCTATAAATTGGTGAAGACCTTTATTTCGGCATACTATTGAACATACTAAAAGCCCGGACCTCTATCTGCAGGGCTCGATCTGCCATCTTGAAAAAAAGGTGCTCCAATTCAGTTTTTCCCTCATATCTCGGTAATCGTTAATCCTATCGTAATAAAGGTTATTATAAAAAATAAAGCTTATTAAATTCTCTATAAAAAATATTCAATACATTTTTTTATACCTTTAATAGTTTTTCTGTAATACACTGTTGAATATATGCATATTTGTATTTTGTCTCACGCTGTCATAAAAATCAGACTCTCGGTGTAGAATTTGTAAGAAAAAATATAAATAGACAAAAATATCAAATGTGTGCGTGATATTTCTGGTATGAAAATTTGGCAACTCTTACCATTTAAAAGGTTCCCAGTCAAAATGACTCTCCTAAATAATCTCATACAAAAAAGTCTCGGAAAAAATATCTCAATCCAAAATGTCTTAGTCAAAAAATATCTCAATCCAAAATGTCTCAGTCCAAAAATATCTCAGTCCAAAATGTCTCAGTCCAAAAATATCTCCTTACCATAATGTATCGTACAAAAATCACTCCTACAAGAATATCTCTGACAATAATTAACTTGGAAATTACATCATACAATTTATATTACACAATATCATTGTAATGAATTACATCTTACAAATTTTTATTACAAAATATCAACTAGACACATAGTATGCCTTCAAAGTACATACGTGGACTTTCCACGCGTGGCGACAAAATTAACATTTAATTAGTATCACATTTTATGAACAGCCATACATTGATATTAAATTATTCTAATCAACTGAATATACAAATAATAATCATAATATAATAAATCAGTAGTGTGTCACATTGTTTTGAGCCTTTCGACTCACGAGACTCCTAGAGATATCATTGCCACCTTTGACTAGAGAGGATACGGTCTTAGAAGCGTTCAGGCATAATCCCACGGATGGTAGCTTCGCACCACCGGCCGCTCGACCAAAGTGCGTGAACCAAATGTCCGAACCTGCGGTTCCTCTCGTACTGAGCAGGATTACTATCGCAATGACTGGTCATCAGTAGGGTAAAACTAACCTGTCTCACGACGGTCTAATCCCAGCTCACGTTCCCTGTTGGCGGGTGAACCGTGGGTTCTGATCATTATATTATGATCATCAGGCTCTATAGCTTTTAACTCGTCCAATAATGCAGAATAAATTTTTCGTGTTTTACCAGTAGTTAGCGCGAAAACTAACGGCAATACTTTGTCCTCAACAGCACCATGTATACTATACATCTGGTAAAATATATTAGGTACAGTATTGAATGTACAATCAGCATACATAACTCTACTAGACCGCAACATATTCATATTGTTATTTGTAGTAAATGTCAGAAGCCGATCATTTCTTTGGCAGTTATAACCTTGACATCTCGTTGTAAAAATAAATCATTATTTTTTGTAAAGCAATATTCCTGAGGGACGACAAGTTCAGCAGCAGTAGTAGGATTGGCTGGCATATTATTGCTTGAGATATTTTTGTTCGATACATTATTGCTTGAGATATTTTTTGTTCGATACATTATTGCTTGAGATATTTTTGTTCGATACATTATTACGGCAAGATATTTTTGCTCTGAGATATTAATGGCTAAGATATTATAGACGAGATATTTTTGCTGAGATGTTTTGGGCTGAGATAAAATGAGGGGTCACCCATTTAAAATTGTTGTACATGACTAGTACTGGGAGTAGCGTCATCAAGATTCTTCTGAGCCATTTCCTGAGGTTGTGAATCTGCAGGGCTATAATCTCGATCTTCAACATTGATTACGAAGAAGTCGTTCTCGTCAAGCTTCCAATGCTTGACAGCTGAAGCTTCCAATAAATATTGTACCTCATTATATGATGCGCTGAAGCCCAAGCTAGATAGTAACGTCACTAGATTTTTAGAGTCAAATTTCTGGCATAAAAAAGCAGCAACGCTGATTAAAAGTGGTGACAAGAAAGATCTTGGCCTGGTCGCCAACATAATAGCGTGCGCTATTGAAATGCATTTTTGTTCGAGCTGCTGCAATGGGCATTTTCTTCCTTTAGCTATAACGTTCTCCAGAAAAATATTGAGGGATTTCCGTATGTAGTCTTTTACATCTGTTAAAAAATCATCGCTTGAAGGATATGCAGACGTGTCGTTGATTTGTGAGCGAATATCTTCCCGAATTATGGCTGCAGCTGTAGTGACTACTCGAAGGCGTTCATCGACTTTCTTCCGTTAAATATTTTGAGTTTAGGTTAAATTTGGTTTACCAATCAATTAATTTCACAAAAAAGATCGCATGTGTTCTGTTTTAGAAATAAATAAAAAACAGGTTTGATTGTGTTGCTTTCTACACTTATGTTCTGGTGAGTTTTCTAGTAACTAGAGAGTGTAGCGACCCACAAGTTATTTGAAATAACTTGAAATAACTCGAACGATGTGCAGAATTGTCGAATAGTAGATCCAGGTGAAATATTAGAATTACTTGATATTTCAGATGATGTAAAGATAAATTACACATACCTTTACTGATTCCTCCTGTTTTATCTGTCATATATCCATATGAAGAACAACATGATGAGCGTAAAAATTATTTACTTTTGCTGTAAAACAGGACATACATACCTAATATAGAAATTATTGAAGAATTAATTTTATATAAACTCGGCACAAAAATTAAAGGAACACTTAAATTTTCTTAAAAACTAGGCAAAATTTGAGCAGCTGTATCTTCGTTAAAAATGAACAAAATTTAAGTTTAAAAAAAGGGTTTTAAAGCTTGAAATCTCTACTTTCAGAAGATCACCATTTTCTTTTAGTTTCTGTGAGTTTGGTAATTTTTACATATAGAAAACCACGAGCTAAACAAAATGGGAAATTTTCTTCTCACTTTGTGGGCCTGTCACGTGCTCAAAAAAATTCTGTGAAAATTTTTGACTTCCCAATGTGAAAGCTCGAAGTTTTCCCTACAAAATCTTTTTTTAAAAATGTTTCTACGATTTTTTGTTATTGAGTTAACGCGGATTGAATAAGAAATGAGCATTTTGACTTTGATTGCTCATAACTCCGTTAAAAATCATCGTACCGCAATTTGCAAAATGGATTCTTAAAGCTAAAACTTTGCTCTATCAAGTCGTATAATCGTCAATTTTTTTATAAAGATGTTTGGATACATTACAAGTGAGTAAAGATGTCGTAAAAATTTGCAATTTTTTACTTTCTTATTTAGATCCAAAAAACAATTGTGCAGAACAACAACAAAAATTTATTCTTTACGTTTTTTTCTACTTTTAAATATCCTACATTTAAAAAAAATTTGCCGAATAGCTATGAGATTTTCTTCATGGTGGCCACTATGGTTTTACGGGCCAAAACGTACAAAAAATTGTGAAATTGCTTAATTTCAGTAAAAATCAAGAAAAAAAATTAAAAATAACGTCTGGCGGACGTTGAAAAACTGTTTTCAATTACGCTGACAATACATTAAAGATGAGTAAGTGTCAGCATAAACTAGAAAGACTTTTTTATAAAAAATTAATGTTTTGTGTTTTAAAAATTTGAAAAAATACCGCCGGCATTAGCGTTACCCAAAGCATACGAGGAAGTTGCCCGGTCGGATTTACGCTTTGTTATGCGCGCGTGCGCGTGCGTAAGTGTATGTGTGTCATTCAGCTGAGACCCCGCGACTCGTCGCTTTCGCAGTATTTTATGACTCTAAACTTATTTATGACTGTGTGTGCGTGCGCCTGCATGCGTGTATGTGTATGTATGCATGCGTACATGCGTGCGCGTGTGGGTGAGTGGATAGATGGTCATAGGTGGTAAAATAAATTTTTTTAAATTTATACCAGTATAAGCTAGAAAGACTTTTTTTAATAAGAAATTAATGTTTTGTGTTTTCGAAATTTGAAAAAATTCATTTTACCACCTACGACCATCTATCCACTCACCTATTCACGCACGCATGTACGTACGTACACACGCATACGGAACACACACATACATACACATACATACAAACACGCGCGTGTGCGCGCACGCATACATAGTCATGAATGAGTTTAGAGTCATAAAATACTGCGAAAGCGACGAGTCGCGGGGTCACAGCTGAATGACACACATACACTTACGCACGCGCACGCGCGCATAACAAAGCGTAAATCCGACCGGGCAACTTCCTCGTATGCTTTGGGTAACGCTAATGCCGGCGGTATTTTTTCAAATTTTTAAAACACAAAACATTAATTTTTTATAAAAAAGTCTTTCTAGTTTATGCTGACACTTACTCATCTTTAATGTATTGTCAGCGTAATTGAAAACAGTTTTTCAACGTCCGCCAGACGTTATTTTTAATTTTTTTCTTGATTTTTACTGAAATTAAGCAATTTCACAATTTTTTGTACGTTTTGCCTCGTAAAACCATAGTGGCCACCATGAAGAAAATCTCATAGCTATTCAAATTTTTTTTAAATGTAGGATACTTAAAAGTAGAAAAAAACGTAAAGAATAAATTTTTGTTGTTGTTCTGCACAATTGTTTTTTGGATCTAAATAAGAAAGTAAAAAATTGCAAATTTTTACGACATCTTTACTCACTTGTAATGTATCCAAACATCTTTATAAAAAAATTGGCGATTATACGACTTGATAGAGCAAAGTTTTAGCTTTAAGAATCCATTTTGCGAATTGCGGTACGATGATTTTTAACGGAGTTATGAGCAATCAAAGTCAAAATGGTCATTTCTTATTCAATCCGCGTTAACTCAGTAACAAAAAATCGTAGAAACATTTTTAAAAAAAGATTTTGTAGGGAAAACTTCGAGCTTTCACATTGGAAAGTCAAAAAATTTCGCAGGATTTTTTTGAGCACGTGACAGGCCCACAAAGTGAGAAGAAAATTTCCCATTTTGTCCAGCTCGTGGTTTTCTATATGTAAAAATTACCAAACTCACAGAAACTAAAAGAAAATAGTGATCTTCTGAAAGTAGAGATTTCAAGCTTTAAAACCCTTTTTTTAAACTTAAATTTTGTTCATTTTTAACGAAGATACAGCTGCTCAAATTTTGCCTAGTTTTTAAGAAAATTTAAGTGTTCCTTTAATTTTTGTGCCGAGTTTATAATCATGGATTACAGCTAATGAAATACTACATTGATCGTACTTGTGATAAATAATCAAGATAAAACATATAAGTTATATTAAAATTAATAATTATATAGAAGACATTGTCACAGAGGCTTTATTCTTTCTTTCTCTCATAAAGATTTTATTATGCATTTTTATTTATCACGTACATACAATAGCGTTTGAACTTATTGCACGTTTCAAGATATCACATTTTTACATCTTTACAAGATGTTTTATTATAAATCTTAGAAACTAATTAATTATGTAAATTTTCTTTTATATACCAATGATATTTATTTAATTAGAAATTACAGAACATGCAGGATATGAACCAATAACAAGTAAAAAGCATATTTTAAGTTATTTGTGGTTTTTTGGTCATGAAAATGCAGAATATTATGATGTAGTGGATTGGTTTAATGTTACACTAAGCACATTGCATGTATTTTTATTACAAGCAATTCTCATTGATAGTACAGATATTTTGGATTTTTTGCTTTATTATGAGTAAAAATAAGCATGGATATTGATCCAATAAAAAATCATGGAAAAATTAAAACACCGATATTAATTCTCTAAAGATCCAAAGACAAAAAATGTATATAAATAGTTATAGCAAATTTAATAAAACGTAAAAGACATAGTATGTACTAATAAAATCTTAAAGAATTATTTATAAAATAGAGGTAGAAATAACCACCAAATAACTAAAAGAAAAAATTGTTCTTTTAGTTTTCAACCCTAATGTGTTAAAACTTATATTAAAAAATTGATAAATTTTCATGGCAATTGTAAATTGATCTGAATTTTGGCTCCAAAATACACAACATATTAAATTTTCATTAACTTTGTAGCATTTTGACAAATCATCCTTATTTAAAAATATCTTTTTTAAATGTGTGGACTTTTCCATCATGAATTTTGTCTTGGTTAGTTTTTTTCTTTTTGATATTTCCATCATTGATAGTTAATTCGTTACTATAAAATGGAAGATATCTGTCTTCTGTAAGAAAAAAAGAATGACATTTAATATAAAAATAACATTTTATTTTTTAATTAAATTTAATATTATAAATATGTTAATTTAACTTAAACTGTGCTTCCAGATAGCGCCTATGTGTTACAATTTTGTGTTAATTTTTCACATATTACTTGTGTTATTTATTTGCATATTTGCCTTCTATTAAATTAACATAAAAATTATAGTGTAAATTGGGACGTGTGAAATATGTTAAATTTAAAATTGTTTATTTTGTACGAAAGCATATACAGCTTACCTTTTTTAATAGTATTTTTAAGTAGTATTAATAATATTTTAATATAGTAATTGTTATTTTTATCTCTGAGTCTATACCTTTCAAATTTTTACTGTTTACGGATATAGGTAAATTACCTAATCTTAACTTAAAAATAGTTTATGTGATAAAGAAGAAATTCCTTACGTTAAAAACTTTCTTTAATTTTATGTTTGTATAATTTTATGTTTGAAATAATTAAAAATGCCCAGAAGTATTATAATTATTTGAGAGAAAAGTATTTTATTTTGAAGCAATTATCAAGACTGAAATAAAATGTTTTGCTACATTGATTATGTTTGTTTCTATTTCATTTTACCCTGTTACAATCAACTCTGAGTCTTGTTACAATTGGCCCTAAGAATAAGAACAATTGTAACAAATCTCGATTTTTATAAAATTTAATTTCTCTACTTAATTATAAAATGTGATTATATTTTATCCATCCTATAATGTAGGCAAAGAATGTGTTTACCATGTGAAGGAGAAGAAGTTTATATACATACAAACAAATAAATGGAAAATATTGATGCAAATAATGCAAAATTGTTACTTACCTTTGTTCACGGTCGTTTCATTCGGTTTGTTCCAGGTCAGTTCTCTCGGTTGATATTTTGAACTTATTTTCAAATAAATAGTATTTTTGTTAAACTATCTATTAATTATTTTAATAATAAAGAATTTATTTCTACTAATTACCAGTTTACAAAAGAAATTAATTTATTTTCACCTAAATACTAACTATCACAAACTAGATATTTTTCTCTGACAAATTATAAATTCTTTAAGGGCCGGGTTATATCCACTTAGAAGGCAAAAAAAAAGCGATTTTTTAAGAATTTATCCTGGAAAGGCATTTTAATTTATAAACACAAAATTTTACACACTTATTGTAGTCACTTTTAAGTATAATTTCAAATTTTTTTGTTTAAAAATAATGATGTTTACGGCTGCTATAGCCGACGTCCGGGAGCATCTCTAAAAAAAACGTGTCTTGCGGTGACCACTCTATCTCTGGACTGAATCATCTGAAATCAAAAAACCAAAAAGATTTCGTTAATATAATATATTATCTAGTATTTGATCGAAGGAATAAGCAAAATATTGATTTTTAAAAAAATGGCGGCTTCTAAAAAAAAATTTCGATTTTTGCTATAAATTTTGTTTGTTTAAGAAGCCACCATTTTTGTTAAAATTAATATTTTGCTTATTCCTTCGATCAAATACTAGATAATATATTAACGAAATCTTTTTGGTTTTTTGATTTCAGATGATTCAGTCCACAGAGATAGAGAGTGGTCACCGCAAGACACCGAGATGCTCCCGGACGTCGGCTATAGTGGCCTTAAAAATCATTATTTTTAAGCAAAAAAATTTGAGATTATACTTAAAAGTGACTACAATAAGTGTGTAAAATTTTGTGTTTTTAAATTAAAATGCCTTTCCAGGATAAATTCTTAAAAAATCGCTTTTTTTTCGGGCTCCTAAGTGGATATAACCCCTTAAGTAACCTACACTTCTCACGAAAATTAAAAAAACACTAAATTTATCTTTAAAAATAAGTAAAATTTAAGCAGCTGCAACTTTGTTAAAAATGAACAAAATTTAAATAAAAAAAAAGGATTTTAAAGCTTGAAATTTCTACTTTCAAAAGGTTACTATTATTTTTTAGTTTCTGTAAGTTTGGTAATTTTTACATATAGAAAACTACGAGCTGAACAAAATAGAACATTTTTCTCTCACTTTGTGAGCCTGTCACGTTCACAAAAAAAATCTGCGAAAACTTTCGACTTTCTAACGTGAAAGCTTGAAGTTTTCCTTGCAAAATCTTTTTTTAAAAATGTTTCTCCAATTTTTTGATATTAATTTATCGCGGCTTGAATAAGAAATGAGCATTTTGACTTTGATTGCTCATAACTCCCTTAGAAATCATCGTATTGCAATTCAAAAAACAGATTCTTAAAGCTGAAACTTTGCTCTATTAAACGGTATAATTGCTAAATTTTTTTAAATAACACATAGATATGATACAAATTGATGAAAATAATGTAAACATTAGCGATTTTTCTCTTTTTTATTTTGACCCAGAAAACAATTGTACAGAACAACAACGCAGAAACGTAGAAACATTTTTAAAAGAAGATTTTACAAGGAAAATTTCAAGCTTTTACATTAGAAAGTTGAAAATTTTTGCAGATTTTTTTTGTGTACGTGACAGGCCCACAAAGTGAAAGAAAAATTTTCTATTTTGTCCAGCTTGTAGTTTTCTATATGCAAAAGTTACCAAACTCACAGAAACTAAAAAATAATAGTAACCTTTCGAAAGTAGAGGTTTTAAGCTTTAAATTTAAATTTTGTTCATTTTTACAAATAAAGTTACAGCTGCTTGAATTTTGCCTATTTTTAAAGATAAATTTAGCGTTCCTTTAATCTTTGTGAGAAGTGTATAATTTACTTTTATTTAAATATTATTAATTTTTATGTAAATAGTAATTTTTTGTAACTAATTATTAATTTGCTAATTCAATAAAAATTTAATTTGTTGTTATTGCTAATTTCGTGAATAATTAAGAAATAAAATATAAAAATTTTTTACAGATCTTTGCTTAACACTACAAAATGGGTGACATCAGTATAAAATTACCTTTTTCAAAAAAGGTAAAAGAAAGGCGCCAAAAGTATACGCAATGTATTTTGTAAATTCAAAAATCCAACCTAAGTGGTAGCTTTATTTCTTCTTCACAAAATTATATTATCTAACTTAATTCAAGTGACATGTATTTCAAAAAAAGATATAAAATTGTTAAATTAAATTACGCCAATTGCAAAGAGAATATGTATATCACTTTGAAAGATAATTGTTGTGCAACTACTTAAAAAAAATAAAACTCAAGTGGTATCTTTGTGTTCCTGTTCAAGGGTCTTCCTATTCCAACCCAAGTGGTATAATAGCTTCTTAATTCTCTTTAACAAATTTTTAATATTACAAAAAATTATTTTAATTACAAAGAATTAAAAAAGTAACAGTACAAAATAAAAATATTTAATTAAAACAAAATACTTAAATATATTTTTCTTATAAAAAAACTTGGCACTGCTAGACCTCAAAATTTTAAATAAATAGGAACAACAATAAATAAAAATAATTCAGAGAAGAATGCAACGGGAGTAACAAAATTAAAACAGCAGAGCCAAGTTTTTTTACAAGAAAAATTTATGTATTTTAATAAAATATTTTTATTTTGTGCTGTTACCTCTGTAATTCTTTGCAATTAAATCTTTCATTCTATTGAAAAATACATATATAAACTTTGTATTTAAATATCTTGTATTCCCTTGTTGGATTTAAATATTTTAATAAAATATTTTTATTTTGCACTGTTACCTCTGTAATCTTTGTGATTCTTTGTGATTAAATCTTTTATTCTATTTAAATACCTTGTATTTTCCCTTATTGAATCTTGTAAAATAATTATTATTTATTAAAAAATACATATATGTTTGTAAACTTTGTATTATTTAAGTATTTTCTTGTTGAATTTAAAAATTATTAATTTTATAAAATTGTTATCATATCCACTAAAAAATACTCATGTAAACTTTGTATTTAAATATCTTGTATTCTCTTGTTAAATTTAAATAAATTTTTTCAATCTTATAAAATTGTTATCATACATTCTTTTTCTAACTGATAATACATATATACTATGCGTGTAGTTGGTGCCTTTTTTTACCTTTTTTTTTTTAAGTAATTTTGTACGGTTATAATAACTACACACCTAATGTGACAAACTATATAATATTTGAATATATTTTTTATTTTGTGACACAGGTTGAATCTATCAGGCAATTGTATTCGCCATGTTCCGACAGGTCTATAGTCCGAACAATTAATTAAAAGTTGTTGGAAATGAGCATCCGTAAGCCATTTGCCTCTGCTAATTATATCTCTTTCAACGAGCCGTAAAGTAATATTCTTTTTCACCGACATTTTATTAAAAATGAGCGGATTGAAAAATGTCTAGCACATCTCTAAATGTCTTTTTTTGCAAGCGCACAGCATTTGTTCCTTGCAGGTGCACGGCATCCTAAAGAAACGAAAGAAACATAAATATCAAGATTTTACTAACGATGCTATTAATGTAGTTTTTCTAGTATTTCGCTGAACAATTACTTCAAACAAAGAAATGACACTATTGTCCAAAAAATTCAAATTATGAAAAAGTAAAGAAAGGTAAAACGGTTCGAAAATAACAAAACTGTAAATAAATGTGAACATTTTATTTTTATTAAACATTAGCTTATTTTAAACCTAATTTATCAGATAATTTTTACAAAGTAAATTTGTAAGTATAAAAATATAAAAAGTAAACATATAAAAGGTAAATTGATTTGTTCTAAACTATTAAACAAAAACTATTTTAATTATCAGTAGAATGTATAGACGGACACGTACGGATATCTTTCCTTCCATTGATTAACCAATTGATTATCCAATTGATTTATATTACAGAACATGAAATAAAACGCCCGCAGTTTAGGACATTGTTTCAAAATAACGGAACAATTATCAGGTATATCAAGCTTTGTGTCAACAAGATATAACTTTTTCAAGTTTCCGCACTGCGCTAGTAACTCCAACCGGTGATCAGTGAGGACAGCATAGGACAAATAAACTTCTTGCAAGTTTTGATAAGAGGAAAGTAATTTAAATAAGCTATCATCAGTAACTGAATAATCAAATCTGTAACAAAAATTATATAATTAATACAGTACTTTAATTGCAAAGAGAAAATTCATGTAACTTTTTCAAGATGCTCGCAAAAGAAGCAAACAAATTTCAATAAAAAATACAATAATATGTTTTTTAAAGGAAAATGTAGCACACACACTTACAGATAAAGGCTCACTTTTTGTAAATTCTTACAATTAGCGAGAGCATTAATACCCTGAGATGTAAGATCACGTGCGTACAGTAAATATATTACTTCCAAGTAACGACACGAATTTCCCAACTCTATTAGAACTGCATCATTTATACGATCTGCCGATAACTGACGCATCCCTTGATTATTTTGCAGTATTTTGCAAAGACGTTCGGTTCTTATACCAGTATTAGAAACGTTTAAATGTTCCAAATTATTTAGCCTCTCGATATACGAAAATCCTTCGTCGTCTATGTAAGAATAAGTTAGATCCAATTCTATAAAGAAAAATTTGTATTACAAATTATTATACAATTTACCAATAATCTTGACAATTATATATATATATATATATATATATATATATATATATATATATATATATATATATATATATACTATATGCATATACCTTTCAAATTTTTGCATGTCTCTGAAGTTTTAAGTAGGACAGGATTTAAGCATTCTCCATCGCAGTTACTTAATCTTAAATGCGTTAAACGCCTGCCGCAATTATCAAGAAAGTTTACGAAATCGTTAACATCAAAGTTGCATTCTGTAAGATCTAATTGTTGCAAATATTTACATCTAGGTGTAAAATAACAAAATATATCGCACATATATTTGTCAGAGCTAATATGCAATTTTCGTCGGATGTTCAAACGTGTATAGAGTAGAGGATCCCGTGTTAAATTATCAAAGCGCTTATTTACTCTATTCATACGGCATAATGTTACCACATCTAAGTATTTAAATATTTTTAGTAGCATTTCATCCTGTAAAGATAAAATATAATTAATATAATACAAAATAAATACTTTAATACTCAAAGTACGAAATGTCATTGTAATAAATATTGTGATGAGACATAGACTTCTTAGAATACTTTACTTACAGGAAGCGCAGATAAACTGCAACGTGATAGTTCCTTGGATTCATCCAATGAGAGTTTCATACGCTTGGCACAATTCGAATTACTTTTCAATAAAATACGACGTGGATATCTCTGATCAAGAGGTTGCTCATAATCAGGGATTACCTCCTGAGATACCTTTTTGTGCTTCAAATTATTCTTATGAGAAACCCTTCTTATGTCGCTGCAAATATTATCGGAACAAATTAATTTTTAAATTAATTTTTATTATTAACAGAAAAAATGGATTCAAATATTATTTAATGTCGATGATAATAATACCTTTTACAAGTAACACAGTATTTGGAAAAATTCTGTTGCAGATGAACTATATCCAAGTGTGCACTTTCTGAATCTGTTGTTAAATTGTCAACATCGTCATGGTATGGAGAGTACATGCGGTTAATTTCATTGAACAGATTAGTTAAACTCTCGTTAGAATTTCTAGATCTGATCAATTCTGATGTACCAATGAGCATCACAGCATCTAGCTTTGTGTAAGAGACCTGCGAACTGCCCTTAAATAAGAGTTTCTGCATTTCGGCGAATGCATACCCAGGTACGATTTTACAAGTGGGCCAGTGTCGGGCCAACGTCGGCTGCCAACCTGCGACTGTCGGCCCAGCACTGGCTGTAATGTCGAGCCGACGTCGGCATAATATCCAAATGATCAGTTCGGCCCGATGTTACGTGCCGGTGTTAATCCGACACTGGTCAGCGACATCGGTCCAATGTTACTTGCCAGTATCGGGTCGACACTGGTCAGCGACATCGGTCCAATGTTATGTGCCAGTGTCGAGCCGACACTGGTTTCCGACATTGACCCGACATTAAAAAAAAAATTATATATCCATTTCGAAATTTTATTACTTTTTTTAAACTACATTTGTTTCTTAAGATGCAGCCTATATTATGATGATTACATCTGAAAATTAACGTTTTGTAATTAATTAAATATTTTTTCGTATTTTAAAAACACACTTACCTTAGTGGGATTCGAACTCGGGACCTCTGGATCGTGAGTCAACTGCCTTACGTGGTAGACCACTTCTTAATTTAATAAAATTTAATAAATATTCTCTACATAACCAGCGCAAATATATAATTTTTCAGAAATCATCTTTTGACAGTTAAAATCATCATTCAGTTAAAAAAAAGTAATAAAATTTCGAAATGAATATATATAATTTTTTTTAAATGTCGGGTCAGTGTCGGAAACTCACGGGTCAATGTCGGAGATATCATGGCAACCGGCTATCACTACCCGATCGCGGCGCGACGTCGGCCCAAGGGAGGTGAGCCGATTCTTGCCCGATGCCGACTCACGGGTCGACATCGACGATATCACGGCAACCGGCTTTCACTACCGATCGCGGCGCGACGGTCGGCTCAAGGGAGGTTAGCCGATTCTTGCCCGATGCCGACTCACGGGTCGACGTCGGCGATATCACGGCAACTGGCTATCTATTCGATTAGTCGGCTCGACACTGGCACAGCATTGGGCCGATTACATGTATAATTTAATATCACAAAAAGTAAACAGTTTATTGAGTGAACGTCGACCCGTGAGTCGGCATCGGGCAAGAATCGGCTAACCTCCCTTGGACCGACGTCGCGCCGCGATTGGGTAAATAGTCGGTTTGCCGTGATATCGCCAATGTCGGCCCGTGAGTCGGCATCGGGCAAGAATCGGTTAACCTCCCTTGGGCCGACGTCGCGCCGCGATCGGGTAAATAGTCGGTTTGCCGTGATATCGCCAATGTCGACCCGTGAGTCGGCATCGGGCAAGAATCAGCTAACCTCCCTTGGACCGACGTCGCGCCGCGATTGAGTAAATAGTCGGTTTGCCGTGATATTGCCAATGTCGGCCCGTGAGTCGGCATTGGGCAAGAATCGGCTAACCTCCCTTGGGCCGACGTCGCGCCGCGATCGGGTAAATAGTCGGTTTGCCGTGATATCGCCAATGTCGGCCCGTGAGTCGGCATTGGGCAAGAATCGGTTAACCTCCCTTGGGCCGACGTCGCGCCGCGATCGGGTAAATAGTCGGTTTGCCGTGATGTCGCCAATGTCGACCCGTGAGTCGGCATCGGGCAAGAATCGGCTAACCTCCCTTGGACCGACGTCGCGCCGCGATTGAGTAAATAGTCGGTTTGCCGTGATATTGCCAATGTCGGCCCGTGAGTCGGCATCGGGCAAGAATCGGCTAACCTTCCTTGGGCCGACGTCGCGCCGTGATCGGGTAAATAGTCGGTTTGCCGTGATATTGCCAATGTCGACCCGTGAGTCGGCATCGGGCAAGAATCGGCTAACCTCCCTTAGGCCGACATTGGCGCCGCGATCGGATAAATAGTCGGTTTGCCGTGATGTCGCCAATGTCGACCCGTGAGTCGGCATCGGGCAAGAATCGGCTAACCTCCCTTGGACCGACGTCGCGCCGCGATTGAGTAAATAGTCGGTTTGCCGTGATATTGCCAATGTCGGCCCGTGAGTCGGCATCGGGCAAGAATCGGCTAACCTTCCTTGGGCCGACATTGCGCCGCGATCGGGTAAATAGTCGGTTTGCCGTGATATTGCTAATTCGACCCGTGAGTCGGCATCGGGCAAGAATCGGCTAACCTCCCTTAGGCCGACATTGCGCCGCGATCGGGTAAATAGTCGGTTTGCCGTGATATCGCCAATGTCGGCCCGTGAGTCGGCATCGGGCAAGAATCGGCTAACCTCTCTTGGGCCGACGTCGCGCCGCGATCGAATAATGACAGTCGGTTTGCCGTGATATCGCCAATGTCGGCCCGACGTTTGACGTTGGGCTAAAGTCGGCAAACCTTACCTGGGTTTGGTTTTAAAGTTACACGGATGCGACCACGTGGAGAAAATAATCTTGATTTCGGGGTACAATCTGAGACGATTCATCCCACAACTGAATCCAGTTATTATTGGAATCTTGAGCCGAAATTGAATTACGCTTCCAGGATTACATATTTCGTAAATACAGACTCTGATTGGATATACAGCTTCATGAAACTCGATATCTATAAATAGAAAATAGAATATTATTATATTTACTCTCTTCTCAGAAAAAGCGTATCTTCCTTAACAATATCTTATTTATCGATTTAAAATATTACATACCAATATATCTTTTTTCGCTCGTCGCATCATAATTGCTTGATCTGATGTTCCGATCAATGGGTCTCATGAAATCTTCGTTTTGCCACGGAGATATTGAAATACCAGTGCCATCCTTTATCCTCTATATTAGAAAATTAAAATTGTCAAATAGTAGAAAATCTTGTAACATATAATATATAGCGATTACTTTGTACAGGACTATAACAGAGATAGGTAGTACCCAGAAATACACGTACCTCGAAATCATAAAAATTAGAGATTGGTAAATGAAATAGTTGTCCGTAATTTTGAAATTTGGGTGGCCCAATTATGTCAGGGGCAGTATGGAATATGCTAAGACTCCCGTGGTCCACGGGCACAAATCTTTTCTTCACAAATTGATAGCTGAAGTCAACACTATCCTCTTCTTCTACGGATACTCTGCCGACATAGGGATATCGACTACAACTCTCGCAATATGAAGATTTATTGTGGATTGTCATATTGTCTCTCTGAAAGAAGACAAAAAAATATGAAGAATAATAATCCTTTCTTTTTAACACATGCTAAAATGCATTATAATATCATATATATTTATAATTATAGCGTTAAGATTATATGTATAATCTAAGAATAAGTTTATCTTGCTTTTATTCCGTATAGAATGAAAAAATCATGAAAGAAAAGAAATGTTCGTTGGAACACGTGGTGAGCACATACTATTGCATACTATTTCTGTAGGTCCGCACAGTACTATTGGGAACGGGCACATGGCCAATATGGCGGCCATAAGCCGGCTCATATACACGCAAAACAATATGTGTGTTTGTGAGCACACATATGTTCCACGTGTATATGAGCCGGCTTATGGCCGCCATATTGACCGTGTGGCCCGTTCCCAATAATTTCGTGGACGTTGGGACCGCCCACCGTCTGGCACGGACGCGCGCACACAGCAGCGAACAGCCGTGTACGTGTGCGGCGGCTGTGTGCTCGGCGTTCGGCTGTGACCGGACATGGGTCTATGCGTTGAATAATTTTCTTAAAATGTACTCACTCGTACATATAAACGGTCACCACTTCGTTTTAACTGTGCGATTACGAAGAACGCTGATAGACTGCGATTGACTTCCGATTGCCGTGAAATACTTTCTCTCGAGCCTCAGCTTCGTCGCACTTCCGCTGCGATAATGCGTTAAATTGTTGTCGACTACGCCCTTTACGAAGTCGATTCGGATTAATGTGGGCAATTGACTTGCAATTGCTTTTACCTTGAAAACAAATAACAAGAATATATATTTTGTACTCAAAATACAGGATTACAATGGGCAACGCCCCGATTGCATCATCTCGCTTCACTCGCGATTTTCGTATGAAAAACGATATATTTCCGAAAAATACTCACTTTCGGATGTTAATAAGCTTGTAATTAAGCCTGTGGATCACGGTCGTAGCCGGGAATGATTCCTCTTTGCCCGATGTAAAAGACAATATACACGATTCCGAGAGATTCTGAAAACGATGTGCACACGGCAAAGGTTCACGAGGAAAAGACCTCACTTCCGGGTGCATGATGAAACTGGTTAGGCTGCGTTCGAAAACGCTACCCTAAAGGAAGACTCGGGTGAATAGTGGTGGGGGAAGGGTGCACCCCGGGCGTAAGTAGTTTCCGAACGGCAAATAAGTAATAAGGCATGGCGGATAAAAGGCAATCCCGAGAAAATATTATTGTATCCTGCGCCATGACTACTGGACAAGAATCGATAAGTCCCGGTCTACAATTAGGTGTTTTTAAGCCCTAAACCTTAAGAAATTAGGCTTTAGATAGTTATATCCAGATAGTAATGACACAGTATAATATATCTACTTATGCTGTGGTAATGATGAGCCGTTGAGTGTTTCTACAGCTTCTACTTCCTTTTAGTAAAATTAGTGGTGCAATACCAAATAACGATGAAATAATATATTTTTTTATTTAAAATTATCAGTTATTACTTTACAAAAGGAGTGTAAAATATATCGATCGCTTAAGCAACTGTTAAGATATATCTATAAGATGAATTATTAATTAATATGAATAATAAAAACATAATCGTAATATAGCGTCAAGATATTATTAACGTAGATAAAATCTAATAATAAATTAGCGGTAGGTAACAGAAAATAATTAACCCTTATTAAATCCACTAACTCAGAGTTATTTTAAGTTAACAGTTCGACCAATTCAGCAAAATCGCAACGCAAACCCGGCAAAACATTTTTTTATATAAAAACATATTTAAATTATATAATCATATATATTATATAAAATATTATATAAATATGTCCAAGTATGTCCATACTATGTTTTTTTTTCTTTTGTATAATCTTTGTTCGTATGTACAA